>JAJOOS010007308.1:0-43663 GCA_029582725.1 Solanum chiquidenum
AGTCTTTGATATTTTAAAACAATTTAAACCTTTAGTAGAAAATCAATGTAATCTTAGAATTAAGGCTTTAAGGTTGACAATGGAGGAGAATATACTTGTTCTTAGCTTGTGGAGTTTTGTAATAGCATAAGTATTAAAGGTCAATTGGCATTACCATACACTCCATAACAAACTGACTTGTCTGAAAGGAAGAATAGGACAGTAATGGAGATGGACAGATGTCTTTTGCTCGAAAGAAAGATCCCAAATAAGTTTTAGGCGGAGGCATTCAATACCTCTATATATTTTCTAAACAGATTTCCTACTAAGGCCTTGCAGGATATGACTCCATATGAAGCTTGGTGTGGGAACAAACCAACAATACACCATATCAAAATCTTTGTGTGTTTATAATATTATCGAGTTCTAGAAACAAAGAGGAATAAGCTGGAAAACAAGGCTCATAAGGGCATATTTGGGCTATATTTCATCTAATGGATGCAGGATTTTCTGTTGGAAATCAAAAAAACTAATTCTCAGTGAAAAGTGAAGTTTGATGAAGTAGTTAGTTGGGATTGGAAAAATCAGAAGACCTCTTATTTTGATTTCTTTTCATAAGAGCAGCTTCAACATCCAGAATATGAACTAGTGGATGATGTACCAGTGATGGGAACTTGAACCTTAAAAGATGTCTATCAATAGTGTAATTTGGTTACCTCTGAACCAATAAGCTATGCTGAAGCACAAGACTCTCATGCATGGAGGAGAGATATTCAAGATGAACTAGATATGATCGAGAAGAATGGAACCTGCCAGCTTGTTGACAGACCTAGGAATCGCAAGGTGATTGGTGTAAAATTGATTTTCAAGACAATACTCAATCCTGATGGAACAATTTGCAAACAAAAGGATAGATTGGTTGTGAAGGGATACACACAACAATATGGTGTGTGTTACCAGGAAACATTTGCGCATGTATCAAGGTATGACACAATCAAGCTTATTGCATTTGCATATCATAGTTCCCGACAGATTCATCAGCTTTATGTCAAATCTACCTTTTGAATGGTTTTCTTGCTGAAGAGATATATGTAGAGCAACCTGATGGTTTCTCAATTCCTAGAAAAGAAGATCAAATTTATCTCTTAACGAAGGCCTTGTATGGCCTAAAACAAGCCCCAAGGGAATGGTATGAGAGGATGGACAATCATCTCATCCAACTTGGCTTTAGTAGAAGTCAAACTGAAGCTACTTTGTATGTGAAAGTCACTGCATGTGAGTCCTTAATTGTATCAATTTATGTGGATGATATGCTTGTGACAGGAAGCAAAATTGAGCTAATCCAAAGGTTCAAGGATGAAATGGAGGAAATCTTTGAAATGACTGATCTTGGAGTCTTGAAGTACTTCCTTGGCATGGAAGTGGTGCATTCCAATGATGGAATTTTCATATGCCAGCAGAAATACTTTTCGGATATTCTAAACAGGTTCAAAATGCAAGACTGCAAACCTGTGAGTACACCAATATCTACTAGTGTGAAGCTTTGCAACGATTAGGATTCCAAAAAAGTGGATGATAGTATGTATAGAAGCTTAATTGCCAATCTTCTATACCTAACCGCAAGAAGAGCTGACATTTTATTTGTTGTAAGTTTTCTCCGTCGGTTCATACATTTGCCTAGAGACACATACTTCAGAGCGGCTAAAAGAGTGTTAAGGTATATTAAAGGAACCAGCAAGTTTGGAACTTTCTTCCCAACACCTGCCGAAGTAACTAAGAACTTGGTCGGTACTCTGATAGTGAATGGGGTAGTGGAGTTGATGATTATAGAAGCACCTCTGGGTATATTTTTTGTTTGGGGACAAGTTATTTTGGTTGTAGCTTTAGGGAATAGGAAACTACAGCTCAATCAATAGAAAAAGTTGAGTACATAGTTGTTGCATTTGATGTGAATCAAGTTATCTGGCAAAGAAAGATATTGAAGGACTTGTGCCATGAACAAACAAAAGCAACCAAGATCATGTGTTACAACAGTTTAGTAGTTTCAATCTCAAAGAATCATGTGTTTCATGGTCGAACTAAGCATATCAAGATCAAGTTTCATTTTGTTAGAGAAGTCCAACAATCTAATGAAGTGTTGCTTGTTCATTATTCATCTGAGAACCTGACATTTTCACTAAGTCACTGCCAAAGGAAAGGTTTGAGAATCTGAGGCTAAGAATTGGTGTTCGTCAGAAAAATGCCAAGAAGGAGTGTTAGACAATTGACATTTTTTCCATCTTACTATTTTTACTGTTTTTTACTAGTTTCAATTTAGTGCTTTCTATTTTCTAGCTAGACTTAGTAAAATTTAGTTGCTTAACTCTCTGAAGTTAGTGGCCCCTTTTATGGTTGTTAGTGGCACATGTTCTTATTTAGTTTTAACATCCACTTTGTAAGTGGCTACTAGATAGGAAATGGTTAGATTTTTCCATGTATAAATTCATATCTTCTATAAATTCATATACATGTGGAATTTCATAAGTTCACTCTATTTTTATTCTTCAAATCAGTTTCTTCAGTGTTTCTGTTATAACACTACTTTCCATTTGACTCTAATTCCTTCTCCTTTTGTTGGTGATCCTTTTTATAAGTCCTTCAAGCCTAGGCTAGGTAGCTTAATTTTACTCACATTTATGTAGCTCATGTAGTGGGAAAAGTGATTATGTAAATAATTTATCTATGAGACATTGTAATTTTCACATTAATGTGATCCATTTTAATTAATATTCTCATTTATCTTCCTTGTTCCAATTATTATGCTTGAAATTTGTGATGTGTGCATGTTTAATATGTTTTTACGTCTGCTTGGTAGTTACTGGAATCTATTATAACTGCCTTGGATGGTTTGATTGAATGTGTTGTTGGCCATACTACCTACTAAGTGATTCTCCTCCTTGAAAATGTGATGAACTTCTTCCTGAAATTTTCCCATTTATTGGTGTGTATCTGCTTTGTGCATGTTTTTTTCTTGAGTGTTACTGCAATATCTTAGGGTCTTTAAGATAGTTGTTATGCCTACCTTAATATTGGTAGTGATTCCTATCTCATGTGCATCAACATATATGAATTTCCCAATGTCATTTCTCACACAAAATTCGTAGGAAGTTTCTTGTAGGCTAGCTCTATAGGCTCCGTCTATATTACATTTCACCCAACTAATGTTTGGTAATTTTTATCTGAAGGCCTTGTAGTATAACTTAGGTTTATAGTGCTTAAGGTAGCTTACAATTTCTTCATAAGGGGAAGATTTCTCATGAACTTATCTTTCAAGCCCAAAATCAATAAATGAGAAACTTTCATGCAATTTCCTTTGAAAACATAATTTCACTAAATCAATAGGGTTCATGTGATACTAAGCATAAACAACATTATAAGATTCACATGTAAAAATAGGAATCAAAACCTCAATTGTTAAAGAGTTGAATTCAAATATCAAGAACTATAAATGTATCATTTAGATATAATGATTTCTGACTTAATTAAGATGTAGGACGTGAGTAAGGACAAGTCCAACACTATGAGTAGCCTTACATATCTGATCATGAAGATTTTAGAATGGAAACTTTGGTGGAGACTTTATTTATCTTGAGCTTGAGGAGGAACATTAGCTTTTTGGAGGAAACCATTGATCTTGGAACCTTGGTGTTTGCACTTGATAAAAGAAACTCTTTTTTGAAGTTCCCTATCACTATAGATTGAGTCTCCCTCTTCCGAATCACTTCCAAAGCCACACAATCTATAAACAAGAGAGTATTCGCAATCACTTTCCGAAAATAACAACACCCACAACAATTTCCTTGAAAGGTGGGTCAATCAACACAATACCTGATTCCAAAAATAAGGTTTGAATCCAAAGTTTAATACTTGAAAACATTACTCAAGCCTTTAGGAACTCATTAGGGAAAATCATTTTTGAAATAGGACTTGGCATCAGTTCACACACTCCATTTTAGTTAAGAACTTGGTTTCTTGAAAAACCTCATCATTCACCAATCAAAACCTCATATTTTGATGTTAAAACATATAATTAATCAATGGAAAATGAAGGTTTAGGATCAAGAACACTTACCAACTGATCTAGAATAGAAAATCCTTTCAAAATTCGCCACCAAAGGTTCCCCCAAGTTAAAAAATTGTGAAATGGGGCTTAAACCTCGAAATTTTTAGTCCAAAACCCTCTCAGGTGATGCTTAAGCCAACAAGGTTCCTCTTAAGCAAGCCCCACAAAAGTTGGGGGTCTCGCTTTTGCAACCAGGTTCCACTTAAGAGAACGTTGCTAAAGTGAACTATGCTTTGCTTAAGTAAACCCCGCCTAACATGCCAGGTTCACTTTTGTGAACTACGTTCCGCTTAAGCAACCATCGCTAAAGTGAACCAGGTTTTGTTTAAATGAAGGAACTCTTATTACATTTAGTTTGAGATGAAAGGACATCAGATAGTCTCATTCAAAGATATAGAGATAGTTAATGTACTCTGTCCAAGACTTAGACGACATAGGCAAAAGAGGCTAAGGGGACAACTAGATGCTTAAAGATCAAGCAAGCGGATGCAACTACGACACAAGAAACAATATCAGCCAAAAAAAACACTAAAAGGACCATCAAGATTTGTTTGGAACAATGTGTACACAAACCACGTATGAAAATAAATTATACTTAATATCTGGACACAATAGAACCGTCAAAATATGGATCCTAGGTCTCTTTGACATAACATCCGTGAAAACCAGAAGAAACTAAAAGGTTAAAACAAGCTTGCGGCCTCTCAAAAATCAACCAAGACCTCAACCAGGCCTAAAATCATCCCCCGAATCCAATGGAACTCATTCAAGAATTCAAACCCCATATGTTGACCAAAGTCAATCCAAAGGCTAAATTTCCATATTTTCACAACTTAGAACCACAAATCCTCAAAAATACTTGATTATGAAATCAACAACTCACCCAAATTAGATTTCACATTTCGCGACCGATGGAATCAACAGAATTCCATTTTGACACTCAAAACTGCAAAAGACACTAAAAGTCACGTTTTAACAACTTTAGCCTTTCAAACACAAAACTTACCAAATTCTCAATTTTTAATTCGAAGTTCTAAACTAACTTGTTAAAACTCAATAATAGGATACTCACAGCCAATCACGGGAGGGAAGAATGATAATTTTTGTGGTAAAATAAAAAATGAGCGACCGAGTCATCGTAATTTTACTTACAATTATGCAGCTCATGTAGTAGTATTAGTAATTATGTAAATAACATATCTATGAGACCTTGTGATGTTCACATTAATGTCATCCATGTTAATAGGTATTCTCATTTATCATCCTTGTTCTAATTCTTATGCTTGAAATTTGTGCTTTGTGCATGTTTAAAAAATTTTTTACATCTTCTTGGAAGTTGTTTGAATGTATTGTATTTTCCCTTGCCGGTTTGATTGAATGTGTTGTTTTCCACACTATCTTCTAACTAACTCTCTTCCTTGAAAATGTGATGAGCTTCTACCTATAATTGTCCCATTTATTGGTGTATCTCCTCCATTATTGTTTTTATGTCCTTTGGAATTTTTCACTCTCTCACTAACATTCTTTTGAGGCTGAGAGAATCAATATTTCGAATGATGTTTTATTTCTTGAGTGTTACCACAATATCTTAGGGGCTTTAAGATAGTTCTTATACATATCTTGATGTTGGTAGTGATTCATTTATCATGTGCATCAACATATATGAATTTCCAATGTTATTTCTCAGACAAAATGCGTAAGAACTTTCTCGTAGAGTAGCTTTATAGGCTCCTTCTGTATTACATTTCACCAAACTAATCTTTGGTAATCTTCATCTTAATGCCTTTTAGTATAACATAGGTTTATAGTGCTTAAGGTAGCTTACAAGTTCTTGACGAGTGGTAGATCTACACTCATTTGAGACCTATTTAATTCAACAATTAGTGTCCACAATGCCTAATTAAGTCCTATTCTAATGATATTTTGAAGATTTTCAGCTATGAAGGCTAAGGGACAAGGAAATGATGAATATTTGGATGAAAAACCAAAAACGTGGAAAGAAGAGTAAACTCTACTTTGTTGATCGCCTAACAAGAAACGCGGATCTCCCAAGACCTCACCCAAAGTGACAGTTCTCAACACTTGACTTGATTGAGGCAGGTTGACGAAGACGAATCGAAAGGAAGACTCTAATGACCTAGTCGACTGAGGTTCAAACACCGAAAGTATAAGTTAAGAGAAAGGCAAGCTAAGAAGAAAACGGTGATCCTCCAAATCAGCTTGTCAAGCCAGATTAACATTGTCGTAGGGTCACACAGTGAATTTTGGGCCCAATTTTGGGAAGCCATGCATAGCCCAAACGAGAGAGATTTTAACGAAAGGGAATTTTAGTTAGTCTTCAGCTGAGAGTTTTCCTTTCTTGAGAGAGAAATATTTTACTTTGTAAATAAACTCTTTAGTTTGTGGGTTCTCAACTTTTGTACTAAAAATTTACAATTGAAAGTGGAAATCAAAGTTGGTGTTGCATATAATTATTTTATTTTATCTTATCCATGATTTATATCATGAAAGGTATAATTTCTTTACACTTTGTGATGGGTAACTAAAACCTCAAAGACTAGGGGTGTAATTATGGGGATGGTTATTGATCTAAAATAGTGAGTATTGTGTTTTTCTTTGTTTTGTTGTTATTCATCCATGGATTTGGGCTAATAAGCATATGGGGCTAACTTATGGATTAAGGTTGTAAACTTAATCATACTTCTGATCTCCGATAGATGCTTGAAAGAGATTGATTGGAGTGGCTAATTAGTTTGATACTTGCATTTTAGGTTTGATGATTGTTGTTCGCTTGATAAAGAGATTAAGGATCTAATTTATTTTCCCTAATTCTGCTCCAAAGAGAGAACTGTGTAAGGTAATAAGTTGTTTAGTTATGTACATAGATGAGACTGAAAGGAAATTTTATGAGTTGATACTATGATAGAAAGAAGATTAGTATAATCTAAGATGACCCATTCTATCCATGAATGTTTAGCACTGTTGAGTAACACAATTACCCCTATATGCCATCAATTTCAAATCCCCCCCCCCCCCCGTGATTGCTTGCTAATTACTTGAATTTCTGAAGTTTTAATTTAATTGTGAACCTTGATACAAAAACCCTTTCTCGTAAATTTGGTGGAATCATCCACCAATTGTTCTTAATTGCTGCAAATGAATTAATTTACATTCTCAATTTTTTGATAGAATTCCTTGCATTATATCACTCTCTGTGGGATTCGACTTCGACTCTTAGTTGGGTATTTTTATTGACGACAATAACTTACCTTTGCATTTGTTTTAGAGAGTAGTTTGAGAGTTATCAATTCTCCCCATTGTGTTGGAAGTGAGATCCAAGGATGTTTATTTTTGTTGTACAGGTATATAGCTCACATCCTTTCCATATCTTCTGACATTCCTCTTCTTTCATAGTTCCCACATGAGAATGATTGAGATGTCTTTTCAACTTCGTAGAAGCTGACATTTACCACCATTTTATGATAATTTCTTGTAAATGCATTCTAGTAATATTTAAACTTGCACATGAAGCAAAGTACTTCCACATTTTATGAATTGTGTAAATCAATTAGAAATAAATGGCTCATTGTTTCCAGCTTGTAGTTTTCACAAAAATAACATCTTGCTGCAATGTTCATCTACATTCTTAAAGAGACAGATTTTGAATGGCAACCCTTTTATCCAGATGTTTGACATCCGGTCCCTATTCTCTTTCTCCCTCCTCATTAATTTATAAGCTAATTTCACTGTGAATTCCCCTTTTATGTCTTTCATCCATTAAACTTGATCTCTTTCTTGGTTCATCCACAATGTGATTTTTCATATCCTCGAAAAAAATTCCAGTAATTTCTTTGTAATCCACATGCCATTGTTGAAGAAATTCTTGGCTTTCAGTTCCTCTTTTGGTGAGCCAATATCCGTTGTAAAAAAATAGTGCACCTGATGTAAGGTTAAAATAAATATATTTAATCACTATCTGTATTATATTTAATCTTTTCAATATTCTTTTTGAGCATAAATTATAAGAATTATTCTTTTTTTGTGTATTTAATTTGTAGGATTAAAATAGCGTGAAGATGAAGAAATTTAGGACATAAATGAATTCAAAAATAAAAAATCATATAAGGAAATCAAATAGACAACTTAATGGAATAAAGTTAATAAAATAATATATTTATATATATGCAAAGAGAAACAATTTGTCACATCAAATTACTGCCACGTGGCAGTCACCGAATGATCAAGCTATATGTTGAGACGGTTACAACAAACATGAGTTGGTGCTACGTGGAAACCTAATTCCTTTGGGCTTTGGGTTTCCCAATTTGTCTTGGACTCCATTACATCCTTACTTTATTTAGGATTTCTATATATATAAATAAGGGAAAAAAATTAAAATGTCAATATTTTGACATTAAATAGGATCTCTTAGCCACACTTTCAATATTTATTTAAAATGTCAATATTTTAGTTTGTTATGTATCTGATTTATGTATTTTTTTTTTAAATGTTTGATTTGAAAGAATACAATTATTTAATAAAAGAAAGAAGAAAATCTGGGGAGAGAATATTTAAAAAAGGAATATATCACTTAAAATTCTCATTAGTTACAATTTCAAAAGAATCTCATTTCTCATTCGATTGGATCAACAGTTTCAATCTCCATTTTTCTCCTTTATCAAAATCTTAATTATGCATGGTGAAATTAAGAACATCAAAAGTGGAACATACTGCCAAATATATTTTTCTTTTATTTGTATTAGAAAAATATTACTAATTGTATTCCAATATAATCTAATCATTACATATGAATATGATTTATGAAAGGATACAAGATTCTAGAAAAAATATGGCATACACGGTGGAAATAATACAATGTGTTGAGAAGGATACAATATTCTAAAAAAAAATAATACAAATTGACTGTAAAAGAAATAGGGATACAAAATTCTGGAAAACAAAATAGCAAACATAGTGAAAATAATACGATCTATGAAGGATACAATATTCTACAAAAAAATATACATTGACCATGAAAAAAAGGATACATCTATTCTTAAGAAACATAAATCTATTTGGCATACCTATTGGAATGACTACAAACTAAAAAATAAATACAATGTTCTTAATAAAAATACAAATGTTGAGTAAAAAAGCAATTGATAAACAAAAATTAATATGAATACAATTCTGGTATGAATACAATTTTTGAAATTTTCTTCTCACATATCTACAACATATACGAAAATTAAAGCCAACTTCCTTCTCAATTGATGGCAATTAAATTTTAAAGTTTTCTATTAGATTTGTCTTCTTTTTTTGACAGCTCTATGTAGTCACACAAAAACGTTAGTATCTCGGTGTAGGAGCATCTCAATGGACTGATATAAAGCTCAGGTAACTTCTCCACCATATATTTCACCGAAACTGGATGAAATGGAATGACTTGGTCAACATATCAGCAACCACCCAAATGGAGTCATAACCACCCACGGTAATAGGTAGTCCCACAAAAAATTCATATTGATTTGCTCCCACTTGCAAGTAGGAATAGGCATCCTCTAAGATATACCTCCAAGCTACTGGTACTCACACTTGACCTGTTGGCAAGTCAAACACCTCGAAACAAAATCTGTAATATTTGTCTTCATACCACAACACTAATAGTGCTAGCTCAGGTCATGATACATCTTCACCACACCTAGATGGATGGAATATCGGGAATGATGGGCCTCCTCAAAAATCAGCCTAGTTAAATCTTGCCTCCAATCCACAAGACACCATCAAAATCAAGGACAGCCTCATTGGCTTCCCCTCATCACTTTGTCTCGAATGACACACAGATTCCCATCATCAAATTAACGCTCACGAATCTTCTCAACTAAGGAAGAGCGAGCCTTAATAAAAGCAATTAAACACGTCGTCTCCTCAAAAATTTGTAAACCGGACGAGACTGTTGGCTAACCTCTTTACATCTCTAGCCAATGCTCACTTCTCCACCTTAATAGCACCAAAATTTCCCATGCTAAATTTATTCCTACTCAAAGCATTGGCCACCACATTGGCGTTTCCTGGATGATACAAGATGGTTATGTCATAGTCATTCAGTAGCTCAAGACATCTGTACTGTCTCAAGTTTAGATCTATCTAACTAAAAATATACTGAAGACTCTAATGATATGTGAAGACCTCACAATGAGCCCCATACAAATAATGTCATCATAGCTTAAGCACAATAACTACTACTACCAACTCCAAACATGGGTAGGGTAATTCCTCTCATGGGTCTTAAACTATCTAAAGACATAGGAAATCACCTTGCCTTTCAACATAAGAACACCACCTAATACGATTCCAGAAGCATTATTATACACAGTGAAGTGTACACCCTCCTCGGGTAAGGTCAAAACAGGAGCCGACGTCAACAAAGTCTTGAGCGTTTGAAATCTTTCCTCACACTCATCATACCACTGGAAACTTACTTTGCCAAGCCAATCTAGTCAAAGGAGATGCAATGGTAGAGAAACTCTGAACAAATCATTGGTAATAGCTCGTAAGTCCCACAAAACTTTGGATCTGAATAACCGTTGTACGTCTGGTCCAACCCCTCACTGCCTTGATCTTGGCTGGATGAACCCAAAATACCCTCCTTGGACACCAGGTGTCCTAAAAATACCAAATAATCATGCCAAAACTCACACATTGAGAACTTGGTATGAATCTTCTCTTCCCTCAATCTTTGGATTACAATCCTCAAATGTCAATCGTGATCCTCCTTAGTCTTGGAATACACCAAGATTTCGTCAATGAACATTGTTGCTTCCAATTGCACACGCAAGTGTATGTGATCACACAAGTAATATAGTGGCCCTAAAAGAGCTGGATTATCGAACCCAAATGACTTGTTAATTAATTATTCTTACTAAGTTATATTAATTATAATTATTTATTTAAGGGAGGATTTCAAAAGATGAATATATGTTAACTAAACCAAAAATAAAAATAAAATAACTAAAAAGCAATTAACTAAGAAAAGATAGATGTTTACACAATCCATGAATGAATCGATCTAGGATTATGATTTAACTAACAATCATGTTAGCATCAATTTCATCAACTTATTTGATTATCTAGTTGGTGATTCACGTGGTTGATAATATAGTCATGATATCCCGACCTCTAACCGTCTACCACAATTGACAGTCTAACTACATCATTGAGCGGGGATAGATTGAACCAACTATGGAGCATTAAGTTGTCTTCCCGTATTTGAGCCAAACAAGGCAATGCATATCTCTATCCTAGACACAAATCAATTCAAGTGACATTCAAGAAAAGATCATGCTCTTTATATATCACGTTTTATGCCTCTATTCCTCTCCCAAGTTCAAAAGAAGACAATAAACTTATTCTAATGGTGATCAAGCATCAAAATAGTAATCACAAGAATATAAGAACAATCAATATCATAAATAATTATGCCGAATTAAAATCACTAAACAATCATTTTTGTAATACCCCGGAAACTAGTAAGTTGAACGACAGAGTTCTAGAGCTATTCGTAAGAGTTTTGGAGTGTGGTATAAGGGTTAAACTCATAAAAATGATTTCCGTACTTAGAATAGGGGTTTAAGGGTTAGGACGTCAAGGTACGACCCCCCAAGGACCACCCAAGGGGTCTTTCAGGAGGACCTCAAAACAGCCCAAAAAGCTGTCAATTTCCAGCAACCTACACTTGGACACCAACTGGCCGTAGGTGGACCCACACCCCATAGGTTGGGGTCATGGGTCAAGGACTGCACAGGCCTGCATCTTCCACCTCAGAACCAGAACCTATGGAGGTTTAGCACGCTCCGTGACCCCACCCACGGTCCATGGGTGGTGGTTTCGTGAGTGAGGGCAGTTTTCAAGATTTTAGTTTTTAGTTAGGGGTTTGGGGGTTAAGTCATTAATTAATTAGGGGTTAAGGGAGGTCGGTTAGTTATTTATTTAACCACCTATATAATCTTAGTAGGCCCCTAAACTAAATCATATAACTCATTCATCTAAGACCCCAAATTCTCTCCCAAAATCGTCTCTCTAGAAGTGAAGAAGAAGAAGAAGAAGAGAAGAGAAGAGGGCAGATTTTACTCCATTGATGAGAGCTTGATTAGGGCTTTGAATTAAAGTATGTTATCTTAATCATCTGTGGGTTATTCCACCCATAGAGCCCCCTAGCTTTTCCCCCAATTGTGAAGTAAAAAAACCCAATCTAGTTAGGGTTTCCTTCTACATTGTAGGTTGGGTTTAGGTATGATTCCAATTTAGTGGATAATACCTAATTATGATTGTATTAGAATTGAATTATAATGTTATGATGAATTCATGTGATTTCTATGGTAAAATCTAGTCCAAATTGATGAATGTGATATTTGTGGGTTTATGCCATTAGAGATGAATTTGAAGGTTCAAAGGTGATCTTCTTAAATCAATGTCATGTGTAATAATTGTTCAAGGTTAGGAACATATAATCATGAATTGAACTATACTTTATTGAATATGAAGGATCATGACTTGTAAAGATGAAATTGAACCCTTATGATCGATTGTGACTAGAATCACCTAGTAATGAAGAATATGATTAGAATACCATGAAAACTAGGTATGAATGTTGATTGTAGAAGTGAAGCTTTGAGAATAGGGATTGTAGTCATGAATGTTGATCACTAGGGCTTGAGAGTAAAGCTAATATGACTAACTATAGATTCCAAGGCTTTGAGAGTAAAATCTACATGTGAGTAGAAGGCTAATGAATAGAAGTGTGATGAAAGACCCTTATCTACCTAATTCACCTTATGAATAATAGATGGTAGGAAGTGATGGAATCACTTGAGTCATGATGATATCCTTGCCTAATGTAGAATTCTAGACATGATATTAGGCATGAGTATGAACTTAACTTGAAAGGGGTTCTCACATAGTAATGGTTCTAGGGTTTTGAGGGAAAATCCAATATGATGAATTATGTATATTAAGGATCCAAGACAGAAGCTTGTGAGATAATGGTAAACTATTAGATAGAATGGTCATTATAAGACCTTACTACCCAATATGCCTCA
Source organism: Solanum chiquidenum (assembly GCA_029582725.1). Taxonomy (NCBI): domain Eukaryota; kingdom Viridiplantae; phylum Streptophyta; class Magnoliopsida; order Solanales; family Solanaceae; genus Solanum; species Solanum chiquidenum. The sequence continues at coordinate 13,180 of JAJOOS010007308.1, forward strand.
TGAGTGGTTGAGTTCATAAAGTGATAGAGTCACATGAGTTAGGATGACATCCATGTTAACTGCATAAACCCTAGGTGTGAATATTGGAAGTATGCTTGAACCTCAAGGAGGTGAAGTATGAGATTATGCTTATAGTAGTTGAACTATTTGAAGCATGTTATCATCCATGTCTAATGTAATCAGCCTAGATATGTTGATTAGATATGATTATGAATATATCCATGTCTAATGTAGTCATTCGAGATGTGTTGATTTAATATGTTTGTTTACCTTAGAAAGGGGCAAGACATGATAGTGTGCATGTTGTATGAAGTTTAGTACATGCTTTAGAGACACTTTGAGAGTAAAATGAATATACTCATGATCTAGTTGTAGTATTGTTGAAAGGTCAATTCCATATACACACTTAGGCATAAATATGATAGGAGGTGAAAGGTTTGTCACCTATAGTGATTCTAAGGTTTGAAGACTAGTCTCACCCAATTGAATCAAAGGCTCTAGAGCCATAATAAATAGGTCATGGATGTTGATAGTTGCTCACGCATGATCTAATGAGCTATATTATGAGTTATGTTGGATCGAGTGTCAAGACATTCTTCCACAAATATGAACTTAAGTCAAGACTTAATGTGAACTCAATGGGACTTAATGCCTAGCACCGAGTGGATATGAATATGAGATGAAAGCTTTTACCCTAGTTGAGTCCGGCTTCCCTTTGAAGGATTTTACACTAGTTGAGTCCGGCCTTCCAAATGGGTTCCTTTTAGACTAGTTGAGTCCGGGATCCCAAAGTAGGTATCTCATGAGATGGAAACCTTCTACCATAGTTGAGTCCGAGTTTCTAGAAGCAATATCCTTATCCCATAACTATGTTCCCACATAGGTTACTTAGCTATTGGTTTCACCCAAGCTAAGAGTATAGTTCTACCCTCGGCAAGTAGAGCGACCTCTTTACGATGTGGGGTAGACACCGGATTCCATGTTAGCTCACATGGTCTATGTCGGTTAAGGCTTATGTCCCAAATAGTGTAGTAGTATAGATAAGAGTATGATTTGTGAACTATGGGTACTTAAGAAGCTTACTTAGTATGGGTAATAGTATGGGATCTTACTTATGCATTGCACAAGTATGCTTTAAAGGTATCTATGGTATGTTCCTTTTCTAGTTTTTATGATTTGTGCTCATAATGTGTGTGCTTGATGGATTGTCTTCCATGATATGATTGACTAAAGGTGATAGATTCCCTTGGTTAAAAGAAGTAAGCTAATAATGAGACCAAAGGAGGGTAAAAAATTCTAGGATGACTTCAAGGTTATGCTTAGTGTGGAGGGTATTATGGGATGCCTTTCATGTATTGCACAAGTGTACTTTGAGGTTACTTAGGAGTATAGTGCCCTTATGGTATTAAATCTTAAAGACTTGACCATGATTATAGACTATGATTAAGATGACCAAAGAGGGATACTTGGTTTGGGTGGTATTAAGGGATGTTATTCATGCATTGCACATATATGCATTTAGGTTGCTTGAGAGTAGTTATATTTTGGTATAGATGACTAAGAGTTAAATAATGCTTATATGATGCTTATATGCTTATTAAGATTATGATGTTGTCTCTTATGCTTATAGTTTATGTTTCATGAAGTACTTCATATGATTTTGGATTATGTCTTATATTGACTAACCCTTGTCTTATTCTCTTATGATTATGCTAGCTAACATATATAGTATTTCAAATGTAGGGTTTGGAGACTTGAGTGCTATCTTGAAGCTAGCTTTCTAAGGAGCTAAGGAGTTGAAGATTTTTGTGAGTCCTCATAGCTTTGAGGACAAAACCCACCATTTCCTTTATGTCTTTATTTCATGTTTTTGAGACTATTGTATGAGCTGTGTCCCAAGATTTTATTCTAAAGGTGTATTAGATGGTTTGAGACAAAGTATAGAAAGACTTCCGCTTGATTTTATGAAAATGACTTTGATTGTAAAAGTTTTAAATTTTCCCATATTTTCTATTATCTTATGTTCATGATATGCTAAGGGCTTGTATGAGACCCATTTGGGGTCAAGTACGCCGTGTTACTTATAGGGTATACCCCTAGGTCGTGACAATTATATAAGTAAATATAATCCAAGAACAAGAAGTTTAACTCCACATAGACATAGAGCAATTACTACGAATCATTCAAATAAAAGATGTAAAATAAATAAAAGATAAGAAAAAATAAAACCCTGGATCAAAAGTTATTTTTTACATTGTATCCTCCTCCTTTAATAATTATTCTTATAGACTATTTATAGATGTAGAAAATACTAAAAAAAAAATTCAGTCTAAAACAAATTAGGAACCCAAAACCTAAAAGGATTCCGCGTAAAACAGTGTTGCGCCGCTCAATTCATTGGTGTCTTCAGAAACTGACACGTGTCACCATATTTCAATTCTCAATTAGCAAAGTTATAGTCCTCTGCGCTTCATATGTATATATAGTATTTTATTCAATTTAATCAATTAAGTTGCTTGCTTGATTTCCTTCTTCAATCTTTCTTCTTTAATTCATTTTAGGTCCAAATTTCTTCATCTTTACACCAATTTATTCCTACAAATAAAACACACTATTTAGCGTAATCCATAAAATTTATGCTAAAAAAGGACAACTATAAATAATAAATATGAGGCAAATAATGATTAAAAGATTGTATTTTGGCCTCACATCAACACCCCACATTTAGACTTTTGCTCATCCTCGAGAAAACATACATTAAAGCTCATTCAAAAACCCTTGATACAAACAATTAGGCTATATACAAATTTCAAAACATTAAGTATACTTCCTGATCATTATGCAAGATATCCAAATAACAAAAAACCTCTAACCTCCTAACCTCAAAGAAAGACTTTGAACTAATCAAATTTATGCTTGCTCACCTACTCTCATCAAAGAAAGTTAATAAAATCACCTATCCATCATGAAACAAGTGCCCTCACAAAAAGAAATACTTCACACACTCAATTCAAAAGATTGAATATAAATTAAGGACTTAGCATCAAAGAACAACTCATACTTAGAAATAAAATTCATGTGTATGCACAAAGAACCATAGGCTTGCCCATTATGTACATCTCCACTAATTAAGCATTCTTAAATAGAATCAAAGAAGACTTTAACAGGTTGTAATGTAGGCTAGGGGATGGGTAGAAAACTATATAATAGTAACTAACACTTCCTTACGCACGTTGCAATTTAAGACTTCATCACCCATTATTTTTTTCTCTTTATTTTCAGTCCTCTCTTCAACAATTATTTCACAAGTAATTCTCATCATCTCAAGAATGTTTCAATCATTTTTTTTCTCTTTTTTTTTATATATCTATGCCTTTTCACTAGCCACCCTCAATTGAGGTGCACAATATCCTTGGTAGGACCAAGGGCCAATGTTTGAGCATACTTCTGAACTAGTCACCCTCAATGCAATTGAGGTGCACATTGTCCATTAAGGACCGGGGCCCAAACAGAGTTTTTCTATACTTTTATTTTCCACACAACATAGTAGGGCCAAAAAAAAATTACATTCTTTCAAAGAGGGCTTTTTAAGCATTTTGTAGCTATCATTGATTACCTTTTCACTCAACCATCCCTTTTTCTTCAGAATTAGCAATTAGAATAAGTCTATGCAATAATGCTCAAGGAAGCAAGGTGCAAAAACTAGGGATTCAACAAATTAGTTTAGGGCAAAACATGGCTACCAACAAAAGGCTACAGGCTCAAAAGGGCTAACTAATGATATAATATCTAAAAAGACCAAAATTTACCAGACAAATCAAAGAAAGCTTATTATCATCTCCTAAACAAAGCAACACTTTTTATTTTGCTTTAATAACCTGTAGGGCAAGTTCTTGACTAAGATGGAAAACATGGAATAAACAAAATTTCACCACACATGGCACAAGTATCAATCAAGATGGATCAATTCCACTTCTAAGAGAGGCAGGATCATAACAAACTATAAAATAAAATAAGTTATATACAAAGTCACCACCATGAGCTTAGGTGTCAAAGAGTCTGCAATTTCCGTATCAATCAACCATTCATAAGAAAGTACTACTCAAAAATTAGGTCAAAATAGCAAGTATCACATCACTCAAAAGGGTCTTTTCTTTTCTCTCAAAAAAAATTAAAGAAAAATTATTCCTAAAAAAATAAAAGACACTCGGTTCAAAGGGACTATCCTCTTCCTCAGTAAAAGAACCGAAAACAAAAGTCAAGGAACTCATCCTAAAAAAATAAAAGACTCAATAAAACAGTAGAAACTAGGAATTCATTCCTCCACCCCACACTTAAAAAGATATTATGTCCCCAAAGCATCAAATAAAATTTAAAACTAGGATTAGAAAAACTCCTTGAGGCCTTTAGGCCTAGCTAGTAGCATGTTCTCTTAATTTTCATCAAGGGTCATCACCCCACACTTAAACTCAAACGTGCTCCTTAGTTCCAAATTTCAGATACTCATACTTCTCCAAAACCTGTAAAAACAACACAAAAAATGACACTAAAAAAAATAAAAAAATATGAAGTTACACTATAAATTGGGTTGCCTCCCAATAAGCGCATAATTTAAATTTGCGGCACGACACAAATAAATTCACCACTTTTCTTTCCACTTTGAACTTATGAATTGTACTCCTAACTTTGCATATATTTTTCTGCTCCTCTCAAGGGGAGGTGGTATAAAGATAAAGGAATCAAGTAATATATGTCTCGTCTTGCACTCCTTGGCCCTTACGTGAGGGATGTCGTTTTGTCTACGTGGACTACAGAACTTTAGAATGTAGGGGCCTTTTTCGTCATCTATACACTAATCCATTAGTTCAGATTTTATAGAAAAGTGTTTTGAATGAGATTCAAGTTGCCTCAACTCCAAAGCAGTATTTTTTACAACATTCTCACTTTTGTACTCTTCTCAACATCAATATTAAGGAATAAGGTGTAGTTGAATGGTTGGAATTCCTCTTTTTGCTCCACTAGTTGGTCATTATCCACGACAATTGGTAATTGGGCATAAGACGCCTCAATCATTTTGTTCAAGTGAGTCTCCAAGTCATGAATGTCTGAGCCAAATTGATCTATTTCATGTGTGAGCTCAACTCTTCCTTAATTAGTTGGGTTGTCATGTATGTCAGACCATCATGGATAGACTCTTCAAGCTTTAGAAGTTGAGTTTTTCCTTATATACAAAATTTGCTCACTATCTCCGTTTCTCCATTACTTTCTCCCTATTGGGCTTCAATCTCTTCTAATTCAGCTTGGACTGTAATTTCTAATTGAATAGCGTCAACCTTATCCAGCAGTTTCAAGATTTTTTATTTCTCTTCCACGTATTCAAAAGTTTGTTCCGTGATTTTTAAATTAACTTTGTCCAGCATGTCCGTACATTCCATAAGTGAATTCACATTGCGCGCCTCTTGTTTTGCATTCTCCACTTCATCGCCCCTGCCAACATCATAAATAATAGAAGAATCGTAATAGGGGTTTGGGGGAAGGGAATAAGATTTAGGAAAACCATTACAATGAATATATTGACGACCACAGAAATAACATATAGGATACTCCATATCCAAGTGGTGTTTGTTACAAAAATTACAATAATTTTTATAAGAATACTCATCACCCAACCACAATTTATCCCAATCATCCATATCAATAAGAGTATCAAATTATTCAAAGAAAGAAAAAATAATAATAATTGATTGTTCAAAAACAAAAAAAATTAATAAATAAAAAGAAAAAATATAACCTAGAAAAATAGTTAATTTCTAAGTCCCCGGCAGCGGCACCAAAAACTTGTTGCGCCCAAAATGCACACACAAGTGTACGTCATCATTCAAGTATTAAAGTAGCTCTTATAAAGAATCGGGTAACGTACCCAAAGAGACTTACAATTAGAATACCTTGATTTTTCCAATACTTTCAGTTAAACACAAGCGTTATCTAGGTTAAAAGAGTGATCGATTTTATAATCTAAAATTCAAGTAAAAGCTAATAAAAGCGATTTAATTTCTAAAGGGTTTAAACAATGATTAGGATAAGTCCAGGGCAGTAACTCAATTCAGGAATCATGCACATTATCTTGTGATTGAATAACGCTATCAAAGACACTTCATCCAATTCTAAGCGTCAACGGTCATTAATCAGTATAAAACCTAACTAAATGAGTAGGGGTCGAATACCACATGGAGCGGTACATGCTTAAGATTCAATAGGGAAGTATGAACATGATCAAATCAGTCATAGGAATAAAAATTATCGATTAAGGACATTATTCAAATCAGGGGGTGACACGAATGTCAAATGGGAGGTTTTGGTTTGAAATTAACAACTAAAAATAGTGTCAAACAATACGAAATAACAATAATGAGACGGGTTCTTGGGATGTGATTTGATTATAGGCTAATATAGACAAATGGGTAATTGCAACTATTAAAAAATAGCTAGATATTAGTGAGTAAGCTAGGCTATAGAGAAGGTAAACTTTCTCTCGAATAATTTACCCCAAATCAAGTTGATTTCTCTCGAACATCAACAAGCATGCAAAATAAGAACGGCCCACACCTTAGTCCATTCACTCTCTTGAGTTGAATGTGTGGGATTGGGTTTAGGGTTCACTCTCTCGAGTTGAACCAAGGTCAACCCAATACCCACAGACCATCAATCAATAAGTTTAGTTTTAAAACCACACTCTCAAGCAAGCCAAAAATACAAGGGTAGAACTGCATTTGCAACTAAATTTCTTAAATTAAACCATAATTAATGATTGAACTCACTTCTAAACAACTTTTAAACTAACAATTAGCAATACCCATAAACTAAATCAGCCCATAATCACACCCCAAGAATTGGGGTTTTAGCTAGACATTATAAAAAGATAAAAATCGTTACCAAATTGAGTTTCCATCAACTGGGTAAGATTGGTTTCGTCTTTGCAATGTTCTAATTCAAAGAATCTCAAAGACCCACTTCCAATTTCTCAAAAGTGAAAAACTGCAATTCTTCAAAGCTAAAGAAAACTAGAGAAAACTATCTCCAGAGCTCAAAACTTAATAATAGACTAAAAATATATGAACTAAAAATAAGATAAGATACTAACTTAAATGTTCCAAAATGTATTTATAGTCGCCAAAAATGTGTTGCGACAAGTCACTTGGCAAAGTAACTCGGGCTCTCCGAACCACCTGGCGAGCCGCCTTTTGGTCATTTCCATCACCCTTCTGCCTTGGCATTCAGCATCCTCAAGGTCTGTAACTTCGGGCTATCTAACACTGCATCGCGGAGGCACTCGGAGATCCGCCGACTGCTTCTTTCACTTGCCAACTTGGTTCTTTCCTTCAGGGCATGGCAAACGGGAACTTTAGGTGGTCAAGTAGCTGTTCAGCGACTTGCCAAGTGGACTTGGCGATCACCAGGCTTACTTTTCTTCATTCTTTCATCTCGCTTTGTTCCTTTTTGCAAATTAGTGTTCTTGCTTTGTTCCACATTCCATATACCTAGAAATCAAGCATTTTACATCAGTTATTGGCACAAAATAAGCATTTGAGGACACTAAATCTATATAGATAAAGCCCAAAATGATTCCAAATGTTGGCGATGAGAAGGGACATTTGGCGAATCGCCGACATCATTTGGCGAGCACAGATTAGTCCACCGAAAGTTACAGTGCATTTTAAGGGTTACGGGCACAGAAAGGGCGATCAAAGAAGACTTTCGATGAGTCACCGAGTGAACTCGGTGAGCTCAAGCTTCTCGCCGAAAGTTACAGAATCAAAACTCAACAAAGCATGAAATTAAAGGCAATAAAGGGGGATTTCGGTGAACCGTCGAGTGGTTCGGCGAGCTCGACCCAGCTCGCCAAACTACCCAACGTGCCTATTTTCAACCCCAACTTCAAAATTCAACCCCGCACCCCCGAAAATAAAATCAAACCACACACATTCTCAATTAAGCCCATACCCATTAGACCCATGCCACCGGGGTACTCAGACTTCCCCCAGCTTGGCCAAAATTGGCCATTTGACGACTTTAGCCCTTAGGAATGATGTCAAATGCACCATCATTGGAAAACACATATCATTTAACGCAATTTGGGTTACTCAGACTACACCCGACTAGGCCCAACAACAAACTAGCACAACCCAAAAATTTATCATCAATTTTAAAGCATGCTACTCAGGAAATTAACAACTTAGGTAATTTAGGCACGAAATTGAAATTAAAATAGGCACACAAGCACACATTTATGATTTCAAATAGGCCCAAAACACATCAACACAATTTATAACAATACATTTGAGTTTAACCGCTAATTTAGAGTTGGGGTTCGAACAACCAACCTTTATGTCGAAAGATGGATTTGTAAAGCTAGGCAGCAAAGATTTCCAACTCCGAACACAAGATCAACGACCAAAAAGGAAGAAAATGCAAAAATATAGGGAATTTGGAGTGCCTGTGTGATTGTATCAAGTTAAAAATGAGGGAATATGAAAGAGTTTGAAATTTTAAACCTTTGGCCTTTTAAAAATCATCCAGTTCGTGCCCTTTCAGCGATATTATTTTTCATCACCGAACCACTCGGTGACATGCCGAGTTGTTACTTACCTCATCGAGTTTTACAGGACCTCCAGTCAACTTGGGGATCCAAACGGCGAACAAAGTTGGGATGGACGACCTGTTCGGCGATACGCCGACTTGTCTATGGGCCCGCCAAGTTTTACAGACCCAATCTTCATAATTTCTTGAGTCCAACGGCGGTCCAAGTCGGGCTCGCCAACCTCTTCGACGAGGCACCTACTGGACATTCTGCTCGCCAACCTGCACTTTTCAAACACATTCTACACTTTAACATGCACAATCAACACACATTATTCCAAAAACAAAAAGAAAGCAAATAAATACTTGGGTTGCCTACCAAGCAGCACCTTAGTTAACGTCATGGCACGATGCAAGTCCTCGCTCAAACTTCCTTCTTGAGGTTTGCCATAGTATCACTAGGCAATCCCCTTTGTTGTCTCGGGTTTAAATGAGAAGAAATTTAACCCATTTGAGTCTCCAACTTCTTGATAGAGATGAAATGAGAGGTCACTATCTGGTTAAGGGTCAATACTTCTTCCTTCATTTCCTTTAAAATTTTATCGTACCATTCGACCTTGTTGAGAATACGAGATAGCATATCCTCAAACCGGCCACCTTCAGAATCTTTGGCCTTTTGACGCTCGTAGGGAGGAACATACCTATCCTTCTCCCCATCTCTTTCCTTCTAAGTGGGGTTACGATCCCTCTACTCTTTATCACGGTCTCTCTAGCCTTCATCCCTATTCCAACCTTGATTACCACCCTTCCTTGGGTAGTTTGCACGATACATTCCTCCTTGGTTGGCTAGGAAGTTTACTTCTTCATTTTACAACGCTTCAAACTTGGCCTCATCGGGGATTACACACCCAACACCCACAGCATGTATACTTCTAGCACCAGCTCCCATGACATTCTTGGCTAAAATGTCAAGTTGGGTCATCATCTTTGCCATGTTTTGGTCCCTCTCTTGATCTTTCTCAAGCTACTTCTTTGTCAATTTAAAAGTGAGAGGAGAGACCTGATCTTCACGGGTGTACCGGTTAATTTTGGTCATACCATCCAAGAGTTGGGCTGCTATAACGTAAGGTTGTTGCATTAAAACTACCAAAGAAAGTTGATCTGCCATTCCCTTGTTCACCGAATCAAGGCTTCGGTAGCAGTATTGCAACAAAACATTGTCGGGCAAACCATGAGTTGGGCATTGCAACACCAACTTTTTAAATCTTAGCCAAGTCTCATGGATTGGCTTGCCCTCCAAATGCTTGAAGCTTTGGATGATGTCCCTAAGTGTCATCATCTTCGAAGAAGGGAAAAATCGCACTTGGAATGTGGTGACAAGCTCTTCCCCCAAAGTGATGGAATCTCTTGGCAATTCAGCCATCCACTTACATGTTTCTCCCATTAGAGAGAATGGGAACAACCTCAACTGGACCAACTCTTGAGATATATTCTTAAAGGAGAACGACCCGCCGACATCTACAAAGTTCCTTATATGCTCATGGAGATCCTTATGAGCCAACCCACTGAACAACCCTTTCAATTGCAAGAGTTGCAACATGGTGCTTGTAATGTGGAACACAGTGTTCCCTTCAGCTGGAGGCAAGCGAATGGCACCAAATCCACCCACAAGATTTGGGTCATTGAAATTCGGCGCATTCACATCATTGAGATTGCCGATGTCATCTTGGTGGCCTACTTTGCTACTATTGCTTTCATTTACACTAATTTCCTCTATTCAACAAGTAATACAAGAAAAACAAAACTAAACGTAAGTAGATTCAACTATGACTAACAAGAGCAAAATTCAACTTCACAAAATGAATATCAATCAACACCACAACCCGACAGCGGCGCCATTTTGATTGAATAACGCTATCATAGACACTTCATTCAATTCTAAGCGTCAACGGTCGTTAATCAATATAAAACCCAACTAAATGAATTGGGGTTGAATCCCACAGGGAGCGGTACGTGCTTAAGATTCAATAGGGAAGTATGAACATGATCAAATCAGACATAGGAATAAAAATTATCGAATAAAGACATTATTCTAATCAGGGGGTGACACGAATGTCAAATGGAGGTTTTGTTTTGAAATTATCAACTACAAAAGGTGTCAAACAATATGAAATAACAAAAATGAGACGGGTTCTTGGGATGTAATTCGATTATAGGCTAATATAGACAAATGGGTAATTTCTAGGCTATAGAGGAGGTAAACTTTCTCTCGAACAATTTACCCTGAATCAAGTTGATTTCTCTCGAACATCAACAAGTATGCAAAATAAGAACAACCCACACCATAGTCCATTCACTCTCTCGAGCTGAATGTGTGAGATTTGGTTTACGGTTCACTCCCTCCATCTGAACCCAGGTCAACCCAATACCCACAGACCATCAATCAATAAGTTTAGTTTTAGAACCTCTCTCACAAGTAAGTCAAAAACGCAAGGGTAGAACTGCATTTGTAACTATAATTCTTAAATTAAACCACAATTAATGATTGAACTCACTTCTAAACAATATTTAACCTAACAATTAGCAATACCCATAAACTAAATCAGCCTATAATCACATAATCACACCCCAAGAATTGGTGGGTTTTTAGCTAGACATTATAAAAGATAAAAATCGTTACCAAATTGAGTTTCCATCAACTGGGTAAGATTGATTTTATCTTTACAATGTTCCAATTCGAAGAATCTCAAAGACTCACTTCCAATTTCTCAAAAATGAAAAACTTCAATTCTTCAAAGCAAAAGAAAACTAGAGAAAACTATCTCCAAAGTTTAAAACTTAATAATAGACTAAAATTATATGAACTAAAAATAAGATAAGATACTAAACTAAATGTTCCAAAATGTATTTATAGTCACCAAAAATATGTTGCGATGAGTCACTCGGCGAAGTAAGTCGGGCTCGCCGAACCACTCGGTGAGCTGCCTTTTGGTCATTTCCATCGCCCTTCTTCCTTGGCATTCAGCATCATCAAGGTCTGTAACTTTGGGCGATCCAACACTGCATCAAGGAACCACTCGGCGATCCACCGACTGCTCCTTTCTCTCGCCAACTTGGTTCTTTCCTTCCGGGCTTGGCACACTAGAACTTTAGGCAGTCAAGTAGCCATTCAACGACTCGCCATGTGGACTTGGCGATCACCAGGCTTGCTTTTTTTCATTCTTTCAGCTCGCTTTGTTCCTTTTTGCAAATTAAGGTCCTTTCTTTGTTCCTCAGTCCATAAACCTGGAAATCAAGGTTTTTACATCAGTTATTGGCACAAAATAAGCATTTGAGGACACTAAATCTATATAGATAAAGCCTAAATGAGTCCAAATCTCCGACTCATCATCTTGTAAAACGGATATTCATCAACTATTGAATCAATGATCATAGGGTTAAATGTATGATTATGGTCTCCTGGCCTCTAATCGCCTACAATAAATGGAAACCTAACTACATCGTTGAGCGATGATAGGTTGGACCAATTATCGAGCATTACGATTTCTTCTTGCATAATGACCAAGCAAGGTTTCTAGGTATATCCCTATCCTAGATACAAATCAATTCAAGTGACATGCAAGAAAAGATCATGCTCCTTATATTCCACGTTATATCCCTCTATTCCTCTCCCGAGTTTAAAAGAAGACAATAACTTATTCTAATGGTGATCAAGCATCAAAATAGTAATCACAAGAATATAAGAACAACCAATATGATAAACAATTATGCTGAATCAAAATTACTAAACAATCATTTTATAGGTATATATAATCCATGAACGAGAAGTTTAAATCCACATAGACATATAGCAATTACTACGAATCATTTAAATAAAAGATGTAAAATAAATAAAAGAGAAGAAAAAATAAAACCCTAGATCAAAAGTTATTTTCTACATTGTATCCTCCTCCCTTAATAATTATTCTTATGGACTATTTATAGATGTGGAAACTCTAAAAAAAATGAATCCAAAACAAATTAGAAACCCAAAACCTAAAAGGACTCCGCGTGAAACAGTGTTGCGCTGCTCAATTCATTGGTATCTTCAAAAGCTGGCACGTGTCACAAAATTACAATTCTCAATTCGCAAATTTGTATCCCTCTACGCTTCATATGTATATATATATATATATTATTTTATTCAATTTAATCAATTAAGTTGCTTGCTTGATTTCCTTCTTCAATCTTCCATCTTTAATTCGTTTTAAGTCCAAATTTCTTTATCTTTACACCAATTTATTCCTACAAATAAAATACACTATTTAGCACAATCCATAAAATTTATGCTCAAAAAGGACAAATATAAATAATAAATGTGAGGTGAATAGTGATTAAAAATATGTATTTTGGCGTCACATTAAACACTATATCAAAGGAATCCCAATAAGGCTGAAATACCCCGTTCATCAATTCGATGAATATTTAATGGGATTTAGTCAACCCAAAAGATAATAGAAGAAATTCATAGTTACCATAATGAATGCTAGAAGTTGTCTTAAGGATATCTGATGCCCTAATGTTCAGCTAGTGATAACCGTATCACAAATCAATCTTACAAAATAAAGATGCACCTTGAAGCTGATCAACAAATCATCAATACAAGGAAGAGGATACTTATTCTTCACTGTCACTTTGTTCAACTGTCGATAATCAATACACATCCTCATGGATCTATCCTTCTTTCTCACAAACAACACGGGAGCACCCCATGGAGAAACACTAGGGTGAATAAATCCCTTATTCAGAAAATCCTGCAATTGATCCTTCAATTTTTTCAACTCAGCTGGAGAAATATGATAAGAAGGAATAGAGATGGGCCTGGTGCCCAGCTCCACGCCAATAGAGAAATCAATATCTCTATCCGGAAGAACACAAAGATCAGAAGAAAACACATTTACAAAATCTTGTACCACGGAGACAAAATCCATGTGAGGTGGCTCAACACTAGTATCTCGAATTAAAGCCAAGTAGGACAAAACCCCTCTATCAACCAATATTTGTAGTCTAATGAAGGAGATAACTTTGTTAGGGTAAGAACCAATAGCACCTTTCCACTCAACTCTTGGGACACCCGACATCGCCAAGGTCACAGTCTTAGAATAACAATCAAGAATAGCATGATGTGGAGAAAGCCAATTCATACCCAAGCTAATGTCAAAGTATGCCATTCTCAAAATGTTCAGGTCTACCCAAGTATCGTACCCAACCAAACAAATAAGATAAGATCGATACACTCAATCCACCACTAAGGATTCACCCACTAGTGTAGAAACATGGATAGGTACAGCCATGCAATCAGACAACATATCAAACCCAATAGTAAAATAGGTAGACACATATGAGAAAGTAGAACCTAGATCAGACCATACAGATGTAGGTTGATGGCAAACTGGAACGATACTTGTGATCATAGCATCAGAACTCTCAGCCTCATATCTCCGGAAAAGAATAACATTAGCCATCTCGGCCTTCTGCATTATGTATAGAACCTCTATCTGCACCCTGCGAAGCGGGAATACTTCTACTAGAAGTCCTACCACCTCTGTTAGACTTAACCCTGCCTCGAACCCTAGTCGGAGGCGCTGAATTCCTAGTTGGAGCAGCTGAGTAAGAACACTAAGGTTCTGATTGAATCTGAAGAGGACAGTATCACATCATATGACCTGGATCCCCACAAGTATAACAAGATCTTAGCAGTGATAACTATTATTGTGAACCAGATAAACTACCATGGCCACTTTGTCCAGAACCATAGGATCTTCAAGCTGACTGCCCACTCTCATATGCTGGAATAGAAGCATGAACCGGCCCATACCGCTGGAAAGAACAACTACCTCAATGCGAACCTCTGCCTCTAGATGAGGCACCAGAAAACTAACCAGAAGAATGGGCCCGGATCCCCAATCTCCTCTAAAACCATCAACTTTGCCTCATTGGTGGTGCTAACAATGGACTAGAAGGAAGTCCCCTCTCTAAGTGACCTGAACACTTAATATCTGACAAGAAAAGTCATCCCTCTCACAAATATGCGATCTCTTTTTGCCTCATCCGGAACAATAGTCATACCATGCCTAGAAAGCTCATAAAAACGGGCCTCACACTCTGTCAAAAACAATCCACCCTAAACCAAGCTAACAAATCTTAGACGACTATTTTCTCTCACGCTCCAAGAATGAAGAGGTCTTGGAAAGCACTAGAAAACACATATCACTTTGTCCGAGGAGATCAAACTGATCTAGACGTCACAAAAGGCCTCCACAAATATCTGGCATGACCACGAAGCTGAAGTGACACAAATAAGGATACCACGAGCATCCATCATACCCGCTGCCTCAAGCATCTCATAGAAAAAAAATCAAGAACTCATGACCAACCTCACTCTTACCACCTTGAAACTGAGGTGGTTTCAACTTCTGAAACCTATCATAACATTGTGGATTAGCCACTTTTAGAACAACCTTGGGATCAATCTATGCACCAACAACCAGCGCAGGAACAATGGGTGGCTGGCCCACCTGAACATGAAAACCTAGAGTGTGTTGTTGACCTACGGTCTACGGCCCTAGACAAAGGTTCTCTAACACACCAAGTATCCACAACAAAGTATCCCTAAACAATGGAGCTCCAAACTCGGGAGGAACCTGGTCCTTAACAACCTCAACATGTGGCTCAGGTGAAGCCTATCTAACTGTACCTCTAGTTGTTACCGCTCCACCGTCACAACCTCTAACCGATGCAACTCTACGAGAATGACCTCCAACTCAGGACCTACCTCTACCCCTAGCTAAGGTCTCAGCAGCAGCCTCGAGGACCGCCTCCCATCTACCACTATTAACAAAAGCTCTGGTCCTTAACATTTGTCAGAAAAACAAGCAACAACTCAGCACTAGTGAAGGTTATGATGCATGATAAGAAAGGATGAATAAAAGGAAGTTTCCTAACAATCTTTGTAGCTACTTAAAGATAAGTACAAATGTATCTATGTTGATCCTCAAGACTCTACTTAGACTTGGCTTGTACACACGTGAGACCTATGAACCTGGCTTTGATACCGTTTTTTCACGATCCAAAAATGGATTGATGACATTTTTCTATTTCTACAAAGACAAGTCACCCTCATCCCAATGAAAAGAAAGAAAATGGAGAAAATAGTAAAGTAAGAACAAGACAAAGGAGGAAAACTTATTCATTCTAAAAAACACCTCAAAATCTGGTTGTCATCTGTACAACAATACAAGCCACTAATAAAAATACAGAATTCAAACATAAATACAAGTCTTAGTCTTTGTTTCTCAAGTAGAACAAAGTTAAAAAGAAAAAGGAAAAGAGGGCCAGCTAGGCAGCTACCTCTCAAATCCTTAAGGAGCCTCAATTGTTAAGAGAAGAAGAAAATCACACGGGTTCAGGCTCGAAACTTGCACAAGTGTAGAAGCAAGGGGTGAGTACCAACAATATTGTACCCAACAAGCAACCTATTAAATAGAGCAATTAGCTAGAAATTGAATACCCCTTATACTCCAACCAAACCTTCTAAACTACAACCTGCACAGAAATCAACCCAACCTAGAAATTCTACAATACACAACTCACAGGCTCAATATTCACAGTTCAATCTTCACAACTCAACAATCAACAAATCAAAGAAATCAACCTCAATGACAAGTTGTTCAGTTACACATAACAAGTACATCAAATCACAATCCACAAGTAAGTCACACATAAGAACCAAATCAAGTCACAATGACCAATCTTTTGCTAGAATCACTTCCCATCGGCACAATATCACTAGTTGGAGCCATTTTTCATTGGCTTTATATCACATCACTAGCTAGAACCATTTTCCATCGGTAGAATATCACTAGTCGTAACCATTTACCATCGTATTTATATCTTATCGCTAGCCAGAACCATTTCTCGTTGACCTTTTATCATATCACTAGTTGGAACCATTTTACATTGACTTTATATCACATCACTAGCTAGAACCATTTTCCATCAGTTTTATATCACATCACTATCCGGAGCTATTTTTCATCAATTTTATATCACATCACTAGCTGGAACCATTTCCCAATGGCTTTATAGCATCATCACATGTCTCATCACGGTGTTTACAGTCAATGCACACAAGCAATATCACAAAACATGGAAGAGATAACAATTCATACAATTCAAGCCCATAATCATACTTTCAAGCATTTCATCAATCAATCAAAGAGGATCACAATAAGGCAATTCACATTATCATGTCCATCACATAGCCTTTTTGTTTTAACCCCTTTTTATTCATTTAGATATAACAAGTGGAAAATTTAAACCATTGACCTCATCCTCATCACTCTCATCACAAATCAATGAAGGAAGCATATGAATTCGACTAGAATACAAGGTTAGGAAGATACATGCCTTTAATCAATCAACAATCACTACAATATTGACTCTTCCCCTTCCGAATCACTTCCAAAGCCAAACAATCTATAAACAAGCACATATTCACAATCACTTTTCAGAAACAACAACACCCACAACAATTTCCTTAAAAGGTGGGTCAATCAACACAATACCCGATTCTAAAAATAAGGTTTGAATCCAAAATTTAATACTTGAAAATATTACTCAAGGCTTTAGGAAATCATTAGGGAAAATCTTTTCGAAATAGGACTTGACATAAGCTCACACACTCCATTTTAGTTAAGAACTTGGTTTCTTGAAAAACCTCATCATTTACCAATCAAAACCTCATATTTTGATGTTAAAACACATAATTAATCAATGGAAAATGAAGGTTTAGGATCAAGAACACTTACCAACTGATCTAGCAGAGAAAATCCTTTCAAAATTTGCCACCAAGGGTTCCCCAAGTTCAAAAATTGTGAAATGGGGATTAAACCTCGAAACATTCAGGCCAAAACCCTCTCAGGTGACGCTTAAGCCAACCAGGTTCTGCTTAAGCAAACCTCACAAAAACTGGGGTCTAGCTTTTGCAACCAGGTTCCACTTAAGAGAACTACGGTTCGCTTAAGTAAACCCCGCCTAAAAGGCCAATCTCGCTTTTGTGAACTACGTTCCTCTTAAGCGACCATCGCCAAAGTGAACCAGGTTCCGCATAAGAGAAGGAACTCTTATAACATTCAGTTTGAGATGAAACTACATCAGATAGTTTCATTCAATCGAAGAAAGATAGGTAATGTACTCTATCCAAGACTTAAACAACATAGGTGAAATGGGCTTAGGGGAAAACTATATGATTAAAGATCAAGCAAGCGGATGCAACTGCAACACTAGAAATAAAATAAGCAAAAAAAACACTGAAAGGACCCTCGAGATTCATTCAGAACCCCGTGTACACAAACCACCTATGCAAATAAATCATACTTGATATTTTGGACTCAATAGAACCGTCAAAATATGGATTTGAGGTCTCTTTGATCCAACATCCGTGAAAACCATAAGAAACTAAATCATGCCTAAAAAGGTTAAAACAAGCTCGGGACCTCTCAAAAATTAACCAAGACCTTAATCAGGCCTAAAATCATACCCCAGAACCAATGGAACTCTCAGAATTCTGATTCGGGCATTCATACCCCATATGTTGACCAAAGTTAATCTAAAGGCTAAATATCCATAATTTCGCAGCTTAGAACCTCAAATCCTCAAAAAGACTCAAAATTTGAAACCAAAAACTCTCCATGATTATATTTCACATTTTGGGACTGATGGAATCAACAAATTCCATTCTGACAATCAGAACTCCAAAAGACACTAAAAACCACTTTTTAACAACTTTAGCCTTTCAAACTCAAAACTTACCAAATTCTCAATTTTTAATTCGAAGTTCAAAACCAACTTGTTAAAACTCAATAATAGGAGACTCAGAGTTAATCACGGGAGGGAAAAATAGTAACTTACATGGTAAAACAAAAAATTATCGACTAGGTCATTACAATTTTACTCACAGTTATGCAACTCA
This sequence comes from Solanum chiquidenum, assembly GCA_029582725.1. NCBI lineage: Eukaryota > Viridiplantae > Streptophyta > Magnoliopsida > Solanales > Solanaceae > Solanum > Solanum chiquidenum. The sequence continues at coordinate 31,769 of JAJOOS010007308.1, forward strand.
TGTAGTGGGAAAACTGAAACGTGATTATGTAAATAACATATCTATGAGAGACCTTGTGATGTTCACATTAATGTGATCCATGTTGATTGGTATTCTCATTTATCATCCTTGTTCTAATTCTTATGCTTGAAATTTGTGCTTTGTCCATGTTTAATATTTTTTTGCATTTGCTTGGTAGTTGTTTGAATGTATTGTAATTTCCCTTGCCGGTTTGATTGAATGTGTTGTTTTCCATACTATCTTCTAACTGACTCACCTCCTTGAAAATGTGATGAGCTTCTACCTAAAATTGTCCCATTTATTGGTGTATCTCCTCCATTATTCTTTTTATGTCCTTTAGAATTTTTCGCTCTCTTACTAGCATTCTTTTGAGGCTGAGAGAATCAATATTCCAAATGATATTTTTTTTCTTGAGATTACCGTAATATCTTAGGGGATTTAAGATAGCTGTTATTCCTATCTTGATGTTGGTAGTGATTCCTATCTCATGTTCATCAACATATATGAATTTCCCAATGTTATTTCTCATACAAAATACATAGGAAATTTCTCGTAGAGCATCTCTATAGGCTCCTTCTATATTACATTTCACCAAATTTATATGTGTAATCTTCATCTTAATGCTTTTTAGTATAACTTAGGTTTATAGTGCTTAAGGTATCTTACAAGTTCTTGACGAGTGGTAGATCTACACTCATTTGAGACCTATTTAATTCAAAAATTAGTGTTTACAATGCCTAATTATGTCCTATTCTAATGATATTTTGAAGATTTGTAGCTATGAAGGCTAAGGGACAAGGAAATGATGAATATTTGGAAGAAAGACAAAAACGTGGAAAGAAGAGTAAACTCTACTTTGTTGATCGCCTAACAAGAAATGCGGATCTCCCAAGACCTCACCCAAAGTGACAGTTCTCAACACTTGACTTGATTGAGGCAGGTCGGTGAACTTAAAGAGGAAAGGCGACTCGTCGAATGCAAAAGGGAGAGCATGATGACCATCACCAAAGGTAACATGACGTGGAGGAAAAGTGAATGCTTAAAAGAGAGAACAAATTAAATGTGGTACTCGGTGATTCGTCGAATGTAAAAGGAAAACTCAAATGAGCTAGCCGACTGAGGTTCAAATATCGAAAGCCTAAATCAAGAGAAAGGCGAGCTAAGAAGCAAATGGTGATCCACCGAATCAACTTGTCAAACCCGACTACTATCGTCGTAGGGTCACACAGTGAATTTTGGGCCCAATTTTGGGAAGCTATACATAGCCCAAATGAGAGAGATTTTGAGGAGCTTTAGGAAAGGGAATTTTAGTTAGTTTTCAACTGAGAGTCTTCCTTTCTTGAGAGAGAAATATTTTACTATGTGAATAAAATCTTTAGTTTGTGGGTTCTCAACTTTGTTCTAAAAATTTACAATTGGAAGATGAAATCAAAGTGGGTGTTGCATATAATTACTTAATTTCATCTTATATGTGATTGCTATCATGAAAGGTATAATTTTCTTTACACTTTGTGATTGGTGACTAAAACCTCAAAGACTAGGGGTGTAATTATGGGGTTGGTTGTTGATTTAATATAGTGAGTATTGTGTTTTTCTCTGTTTTGTTTTTGTTCATCCATGGATTTGGGCTAATTAGCATGGGGTTAACTTATGGATTAAGGTTGCAAACTTAATCCTACTTCTGATCTCCGATTGATGCTCTAAAGAGATTGATTGGAGTGGATAATTAGTTTGATACTTGCAATTTAGGTTTGATGACTTTTGTTCGCTTGAAAAAGAGATTATGGATCCGATCAATTTTTCCTAATTCTGGTTGAAAGAGAGAATAGTATAAGGTAATAAGTTGTTTAGTTATGCATATAGATGAGACCGAAAGGAGATTTTATGATTTGATGCTATGATATCGAAAGGAGATTAGTATCATTGAAGATGACCTATTCTATCCATGAATGTTTAGCACTATTGAGTAACACAATTACCCCTATATAACATCAATTTCAAATTCCCCCCTATATTACTTGTTAATTACTTGAATTTTTAAAGTTTTAGTTTAATTGTGAACCTTGGTACAAAAACCCTTTCTCGTAAATTTGGTGGAATCATCCACCCATTGTTCTTAATTGCTACAAATGAATTAATTTACATTCTCAATTTCTTGATAGAATTTCTTGCACTATATCACTCTCTGTGGGATTCGACCTTGACTCTTAGTTGGATATTTCTATTGACGACGATCGCTTACTCTTTGGATTTATTTTAGACAGTAGTTTGAGAGTTATCAGTTCTCCCCATTGTGTTGGAAGTGGGATTCAAGGATGTTTATTTTTGTTGTACTTGTATATAGTTCGTTCACACTGTTGCACCACTTTGTAATAGCTCACATCCTTTTCATGTCTTCTGGCATTCCTCCTCTTTCATAGTTCCCACATGAGAATGATTGAGATTGCTTTAAATAGTCTTCGCATCTTTGTAGAAGTTGACATTTTCCACCATTTTATAATAAGTTGTTATAAATGCATTCTAGTGATATTTTAACATACACATGAAGCAAAGTACTTCCACATCTTTTGAATTATCGAAAGCAATTAGAAATAAATGGATGCAATGTTCATCTACATTCTTAAAGAGACAGATTTTGAATGGCAATCCTTTTATCCAAATGTTTGACATCCAATCCCTTTTCCCCTTTTCTTTCTACATCCATTAAACTTGATCTCTTTCTTGGTTCATCCACAATGTGATTTGTCATATCCTTAGAAAAAATTTCAAGTAATTTCTCTGTAATCCACATGCCATTGTTGAAGAAATTCTTGGTTTTCAGTTCCTCTTTTGGTGAGCCAATATCCATTGGAAAAAAAACAGTGCACCTGATGTAAGGTTAAAAATAAACATATTTAATTATTTTGTTGTCTTATATTTATTCTTTTCAATATTCTTTTTGTGTTTTGGGTTTCCCAATTTGTCTTGGAATCAATTACTTTATTTAGGATTTCTATATGTATAACTTACATAAATCCCACAGTGTAAATCCTGAATTACCTTCTATCTCTATTATTCTTCTAATTACACAAATTCCTATGTTTTTTAGGCATTTTGAATACATTATTAAGGATCCGGATACATTATTGTTGATACATAATGTATCAATATGTTGCACTTATTAAGAGAAAAAAAATTGAAAAATCAAATTAAGATCTCATATTATCCATTTGTTGTACTAATTAAGGAGGGGGGGGGACTAAAAATCAAAATAAAATCCCATAAATTGTGCTATTTCATTCCAAATTATTATCAAGAATTCAATCATATAGTGTAACAAATCAAAAAATTCAAAAATTAAATTTCTTCTTCTTGTTCATCGTTCTCTCTGTTTCATAAAAGCTTTTGTCGAAATTTTGGATAAGCGAGGTGAGTTGTGAAGGATACAAAAGTGATGGAATTGTTGTTGGACAAATGATTTCCTTTGTGAATCTTCAAGTTCATCAAATATCCTTTTGATTTTGATTCAAGATTGTCAAAAAAATTGAGATTCAAGACTCTTCTCCAATTCATTGAAGATTCTTTCAGTTTTGATTCAAAATTGTTGAAAATTTTGAGTTTCAAAATATTCTCCTAGTTCATTGAAGATCCTTTCAATTTTGATTCAAAATTATTGAAAGTTTTGAGAAGATACATCATGAAGATCCTTTAAATTTAAATTGATAAGTGTTGTATTTTTACTAGATACATTAAATACGAAAGTGTTGTCCATAAGATTTTAGGTTTGAAATTAATACATTATTGTTTGGTAATTGTTATGTATCAGATACATTTAGTATAAATTTGAATTTACGTATCATAACTAAAAAAAATTAGTGCATGATACATTATTATTTATGTATCTTATTTTGTTTGAGAAATACTATATTTTAAAATTAAAAAAAATACATTATACATGTAATTGTTCCAAAATAGCTTCTTTTGTGTGTGTGTAATACATAACACAAAGTTTATGTATCAAGTAAATTTATATTGAACATGATAAACACTAGTCGAAGATTCAACAACATTAGAGTTATATATCAATAATTTAAATATGAACATTATACATTGCATAAAACAAAGGTTATTGTAGCAGTGACGTATCGGATCAATGATAACACTATCAAAGACTAATTTAAGACTCAAAATAAATGAGATACATTAAAAATATGTATCTTTGATAGTGATGGTCGTGCAATGGCAGATCAAACGTTTTTCTTCCTTTTTTTTGACGTTTTTCAATAGTAGATACATTAATAGAAAATAAACATTTTTCAAGAAAAAATTTCAACGACGATACGATTAACTAAAATTGCAAAGGTTCAATAAGATTTCTACGGGGACAGTGGGCGGATGTAATGTTATTTTTATTTTTTAAGATGAAAAAATTAAAAAATAATAATAAAAGAAATCAGAAATTGAAGTGATGGAAAGAAATTTACCTCTTGAATAATTTGAAATCATTAATTGGAAATAGAAAAGTTTTGAAACTCAAAAATAGATTAATTGATGTAATTATGGAGAGATTTGTGGGGTGAAAAAGGGAAGAAAAGTCATGGTTATGAGATTTCAAATTAATGTATCCAGAAAAGGGGATGATGGAAGGAAAAGAAGGAATTTTTGATATTTTTTGAAATGGTAGGGAAAATAAGAAAATATGATAATAAATGGTGGGTAGTTAAGTAATTTTTCCGTTCTATATATATAAATAGTCCATAAATAATTCTTTTAAGACCCAACCAATAATAGAAAATATTGAAGATATAACTTAGAACTTGATAGCTTAGGAACTTTGGAAGAGCTATCGTATATGTTGGAGAATTTTAATTTATTCTTTCTTCTCCTTTATTATTTATTTGAATTCATGATTTTTAAAAGATATTATAGTTATTGTTCTTAAATTTTCGTGATTAACACAAGCACATTTATTTCTATTAATTTTGATTGTGTTTTTAAGATAATTTGTAGCTAAATTTCATAACTAGGATTCTGGGAATCATGATGAATTATCAAAGTAAGTTAATGTAAAAAGTGATTCTTAAATAGAGTTTATGTATGTATTGTTGATTTCTTCACTTTGATTGATTTTTGGTACGCAGCGTTATAACCCGTAATATTCTTACTTGTCCGACCAAGGAAGTAACGAATGGAAAATGAGATTAAACAACATAAATTTAGCGAATTAATCCGTTATATAATAATTGGAACCATTTCTGTGAAGGCTAATTTGGAGTCAAGTGTAAGGGTTAGTAAAGCACACACTCGTAGACGCAATTGTGTGGTAAAATTTACTGTTTGGACGACCAATCACTTAGGAGATAGCTAACTCGCTAATTTTGCATGCTAAAAATTGAAATAAATCACTAGTACAATATTTTTGTTATGTTATGAAATCATGGGGAACACATTCCTAGTTACTTCTAATAATCTAAATACAAATAAATATTTAGTTCCAATCTATTGTTATTCTTTTTACTTTTGTTTCAATTTAAATCCCCCCCTTTTCAAATAACAACTACTGATTTAAATATTTACTATTGACAATATTCTTTCATATTCTTTGTGGGATTGATCCCGATTCATAGTTGGGTAAATATATTACATACGACAGTTTATATTTCTTTCAAGAACGTTATCAGCATCTTGTTGAGTTCAGTTGGCATACCATAAGCAAGAACTCCGTACTTTAATTTTCCATCAAATCTCATTTTTGACTTCCTCTCTAATTATCACGGTTGACATTATATTTTTTAAATAAGAAGTAATGTTGTTGTAAGCGACTAAATTTCATTCCTAAAAAGTAGCAATCAAGAAAGGAAAAATAGAGACAAACAATGATATTTATATTTCAGTAACATATGCGAAGCTTACAATCTTTATAAAATCTAATCATCAACCCAACAGTTTTGTTTTATTTTTGAATGGATGAAATACTTGTTGTATGTGGAAGACTTGCGGATCACCAGTGAAGAGTAGACATTTTTCATGTCTTTTTCTTTTGTTCTTTTTTTCTTCTTTTTTGTTTTTATCCTTTTGGTGTTATGAAGACCGCTTTATATAGTTTTAAGTTAGAGTTTTGAGGGTATTTAGGTATTTAAGTAATTTTAGAGAACATTGGACTTGAATATCATGACGTGGGCTCATCTAATCAACTTCACATAATGGCCTAAATGCAATTTGTACTTTTTTATTTAAGTCATATAATTTCAACCTAAATATTAATTCAACTTTATCAATCAATAATTTGACTTGGTCAACATATAATGAATTTAAGGATTAATCCAAAATTTAATATGAATTTATCAATAAAATTTCACTATCTACAAATGTCCCATGCTTCGAGGCTTGTTTGGGTGGTTGACTTGTCAAACCTCTAATGACAAGGCTTAGAGTATTCGTGAAACAAATATTACCATCTTTTTCATTGGATGTTTTTCAAAACTTTCCATATTTGATTTCAATGAAATTTTTTCATAATTGATTTTCCAATGGAATTTTTCGTAATGTGCTTCCTATGTAAACTTACCATAATTTGGTTCCTTATGAAACTTCCCATAATTTGATTTCACCATGTTTTTTTCCATAATTTGTAAGAATACAATTTATGAACTTTTGATATCTATAAATTATCATGCTCTTATGGTGGTTGTTTGTCAATTTGCGGCATCCTCAAGTTCAACCGAATCAATCCCCGATCAGGCAATGTTTTTTTCAAAAGAAAATTATCACGTTTTTCAGCTTGGTGATGTAGAAAATTCATATCTTGCTGTAAAAATATTGAAATTATGATCTGTTTGAATTTTTAGTAAAAAGACTCACATATCTACAACATATACGAAAATTAAAGTCAATTCCTTCTCAACTGATGGAAATTAAATTTTGAAGATTGCTGGTAGATTTGTCTTTTTTTCCCTGACAGCTCTGTGTAGTCTCACAAAAATGTATCTTGGTGTAGGAACATCTAAATGACAAATGATTTGATTATATAGAAAGTACCCTTCGAAGTATATAACATATCATAAAATTAAGATAAAAACCTCATGGATTGATGAGCATCAATTTTTGAAGCTAATCTTCATGTCTGTCATTATTTTTTCACAGATTTATGAGTTTCACCTAAACGTTTGTATCTTGGTGTAGGAGACTTCGAATGGAGAGCGACTTGAAGTCTACAACATATCCAAAAATAAAAGTCAAAATCCTTATGGATTGACCAAAAGTAATTTTTTTAAGTAAGCAATACAATCAACCTTGGATTTGAACAACATTCATGAGTTCAGTTCTTTTTTTTGTATCTTCCCTTTTCTTGTAGGTTTACCTGATTGTATAAATTTCCTTTATTTCAGACTTATCAAATGCAAAGGATCTCTATATGATTGATGATATACTAATTGGTGGGTTACCTCTTGTGGCTAGACTTATCAAATGCAAAGGATCTCTATTTGTATACATTTGTTGAAATCTGAAGATATGTCAATATCATACCGTCAAATAACGTTTTTAACACCGGATAATTAAAACATTATTAATACCTAATGTCATAACATAATTAATAAAAATATCATTCATAAAAACATAATTAAATAAGTCGCATAAATACCAATATCATTCTTCAAATCAGATTTTAAAATGGCATAACCAAAAAACATAATTAAATAAGTTACATACCAATAGCATACCTAAAAATAGATTTTATACCAATGTCATTTCAAAAAGAAAAAAATAGAATTTAATACTACTGACATATAATACCTAAAAACAGATTTCATACCAATGTCATACCAAAAAAAAAGTCGTACTTAAAAATTAATTCAAAAATTAATGGCAAAGTCATAGATGAATTAATACTAATTCAAACAGTTGTATACATAATAAGTTAAAGTATTATTTAAAAGCTATTAGGGAAAGATTCTGAATCTACAAAAAAAATGTTCTTTTTAAACAGTCATCATATTCACATACACTAATCATAAATCTCATTGATATATCAATTCAGTACAAAATCAATTTTTTTAGTAAAAATAATAAGAATATACTTTATGCCTAATTTGCAGAAAAACAAACATACTTTGAGTTCATTCCTAATTCATATAAGAAATATTTTATAAGGTATAAATGTCACTCACAAATAAAAACTAAAAACACTACATGCAAGGTTTTAGAAATAAAAATCAACTAAATATGAGAAAGATTGAACTTTAAATACCTTCGAAACAACTTTTCATCTTTTGGAACTTGATCCCTTCAGACATATTAACCTTTGAATTATTCATTTTTCAAATCTCAGCCTTCATAACATTTTCCCCTTTAATTAATTTTATCATGAACAAAATTTTAATCTAAGTCGAAATCTTCAAACGAAGATAATACGATATTCTTGGACTTCCTCTTTTTGTCACATTATTGTGTAGAACTTATTTCCATGGGTGTATATATTGTCACTTCTCATATTGTTCTTAAAACCATTCACAGGGGATTGGGTGAGTTTATTGAAGTTGGGTGGAACAATCGAATCATGACTATTCGCAAACTAGGACTACAACGAGAATCCAAACCTTTATTCATGATTCAAAATTGAAAAAAAAAATACAAACAAAACAAATGATAAAAAAGGCCACTCTTTTAAAAAAAATACAAACAACGAGGATACTTTTTGCTTTTAACTATCGTTAACGGCTTAAGAAATTAAGACAAATCTCACTGCCCACCCAGCGAGTTCTCCTAAAAAAATCACTACTCCGACAACAAGAAATCTTTTGGGAAAAAATTTAACACAAAAACGCTGCTACAGCAGCGAGTTTGTTCAATTTTTTAATTTTTTTTTTTTGCAGTGAGTCTTTTTTAATTAAAAAAATTGGTTGCAAAAAGCAACGAAATTTTGATTGAGCAAATTTTAGGAATAGCAAACATAAAAATCATATTAGCGCTCTATAACTACAGTTTTGTTATTTGCGCTCCATATAAAACTATGTTTTCTATGGAGCATTTGATTTGTAAAAAATTGCAGGCATTTGATTTGTGTAAAATCACAGTGATTGTATATGTATATCGATTAGATAATTGTATATATGTAATTACTATATATATGTATCAATGATTGTGTTTGTATATTTGCATAAAATTTGAATTTGTATACAATTGAATCGATTTAAAACATTTCTATTTGTATATCAAATCTCTCTCTCGCTTTATACAAACACACATTATACATTGTATTTTGTATAATTTGTGTTTTTATAAAGCGAGAAAGAGAGAAAGACAAAAGAAAACTGGGCAGAGGAAGATTTGAATTTGTATAATTATAAGTGTATGTGACGAAGATATATGTATTTGTATTTGTATATATAGTTCTCTCTCGCTTTATACAAACACAAATACAATTTATACATTTGTGTCTCTTAAAGGGAGAGAGACAAGCCATAGAGTGGCAAGCGAGATTCGAAAGAGTGGCGAGCGAGATTCAGGGGAGAGAGACGAATGGCAAAAAGTTTATTGCAAATTAAAATTAAATGAAACTATAGCTATATCATTTACTTTAAATTAATAGTTTGCTATAATGCACAAATTTCCCTTTTTAATTTAGTTTTTTTCTTTCTAAAATCGTTGTTTTGTTAGCGATTTTGTTTAAGTTTTTTTAAATTCGCCAGCATTCACTATATTATCATTCTGTTTTTACAACTTATCTAAACAGAACAAGGACAAAACAAATACATTACGTATTACTCGTTATATTTGTTAGGGTTTTTGCCCTGATTTTCTTACCTTGTTTGAAGTTTATTTTTTCCTAAAAAGACAAAATATTACCATAAATATTGTTACTTTTCTTGAAAGGAAAAAATATAATATTCTTCCATATTTGAGTTATTCTTTCCTTGGAAGAAAAAAGTTTGGAACTCTATAAATTAAAGATCTCTCTTCTCATATTAAGAACACAAGAGCATCCACAATGTAGTCATTCAGAAAGCCTTGTTTATTGAAAAAAATTCTCCTAAACATCTTTATGTTTTTTCAATAGTAGTTTTATAATATATAGGTCACTTGAACAAACTATATTAATAATATTTTTATTTGTCGTCTGATTTGTCAACCATATGATCTGCAATAGTAAGCTTCCGCATGACGCCTTAATCACTTTCGACCCAATAATATTCCATTTTAAATATTGTTTTAGCTTCTTTTTTTCACCCTCATTAAAAAAAAGTACCAAAAAGGCATAATTTATTAAGTTATCATTATTTATTAGTATATGTCTTTTGGGGATTGAACACTTTTTTATTTTGTTAATGTTAGGTGCATGTATAGTTAGAATTTAGAAATAATTGTCTACTTTAGTCATATGTTCTAAAGAGACCATAATTATTTTAAGATATTTTTTCAAGTTAAGCAACAGTTAAAATGGGACGAAGGAAATATATATTTACTAATTTATTATTAGTTGTTATAAAAAGTTATTTGTAATTAACTTTTAAGTGATCTAATAATGTAAAATTCCTTATTTACATCCATTTTTCCCTTATTTTTAAAATGATTAATTAATTAATTACAATTATTATTAGTGATAATTAAGTAAGAACCCTTCTGTTTAAAATATAAAAGCTTGATTCTTCTCTGCACAATAAACCGCAATACACACTGAGTATATAAGTATTTTTAAAAACTTATATAAACAAAGAACAAAAAAAGAAATAGTATTAAAGCAACATTCTATGAATTATTATGATAGGACTTATTAATATTGATGATTTGGTACTAGGTTTTTACAAACAAATCAGCTATATCAAACATTCAAGTTTATTTGTTTTTATCTGGTGAATTAAATTTTTTTCTTAACAAAATCGTTGACACAACAACAATTTTAGAAAATAAAAAAAGGCTTAAAAAACTAGTCGCACAAGCAGCGATTTTCGAAAAAAAATTGTTTTAACAAACTCGCTCCTGTTGCAGCGATTTTATGTTTTAAAAAATAAAATAAAAAATATACACACTCACTTCTGGAGCAGCGTTTTTATGTTTTAAAAAATTAAGTTCTCGCTGTTAGAGCAATGATTTTTTTCGAAAAGAATTTGGAGAACTAGCTGGGTCGGCAGCGAGACTGTCTTAACTTTTACGCGTGCCCCCGTTTAAATCAATCGTCCCTTTTGATTTTAAAAAAATAAGTGACCCTTTATGCATTTTGGAGAAAAAGGTGACCTTTTTAGCTTCGGACTCATAATCTTGATGGAAACAAGTCCATTGCGGTTGGAAAATATAGATGATAAAGAAGCTTTTTGGAGAAGATAATGGAAAAAGTTTGAAAATTGGAGAATGAAATTGGTTGTGATCCTTTCCTTTTGAAAATAAAAAACACAACACAAATATGTTTCATTATGATTAATAAATTTTTAGTTGGTAATATAGTATTTTAAATATATATGGGGGTAATTTTTCCAAAATAGTCATGTAGAAGCTTCAAAGGATCTTCCAACTTTAGATTGATTAAGGGCACTTGCAAAATTTAATCCACTAGCATAAAGGTAAACCTAGTCTTGAATAATTGACATAGTTATTGAGAAAGGTTTGAAAAAGTAGAGGATTTGTTCAAGTCAAAAGAGATGTGAAGTGTAAAGATCAAAAGTGTTTCCTAGTGTTTCCTTTAATCATCACACTCATAGAGTTCATTATTGACACAATATAATATTAATACAAACACAGAGATTAAATTATTCTAATATTTGATGGGAATCATTAGGTAAGACAAATCTTATTAACTGTGGTATGTTATAATTGGACAAGAAGCAGAGGCGAAGTTAAAATTAAAATAATAGAAATTCTAAATTTTAAGTTTGCAACATCTTTCTTACTATTCAACTATCAATTAATTTTGCTAAAGAATCA
>JAJOOS010007309.1:0-20901 GCA_029582725.1 Solanum chiquidenum
AGAAATGTCAGAAAAGCTACTCTAAGCTCGGGAAGGAAGGAGAAGGATATTTCTAGCATGAGGATGGTGAGATCTTGCAGATTCTTGGCCAAATTTACTATCACGAAGCCCAAAAAACCCAAATCAAGTCAAAACTCCGTGCAACTGCTTGGCGCCAGGTAGGCTAGGTGTTTATGAATTGAGTAGTTATAAATCTGTGCTTACCACATAATATATGGAAATAAATGGTAGGGTTATGTGTAGACCTTCGTGCACCAAGTAAATTCCTTGAGTAATCCCTATAAATCAAAGTATGTGGGTTTATGCCTTGAGGAGAGGAATTGATGATATGTTAGGGACTCTAGAATTGTTATCAGGGATACAAATGGTTCAAGAATAAGACTATGAAGTCATGAAGGGAACTAGATTTATGAATGTATGCTAGATCATAAATTGGAGTGATTGAATTGAGGATTTATGATATATTGTGACTAAACCCTAGAAAGAAGCCTTAGATGATGAACTAGGGCTAAATATGATCAAATTAATGTTTGTATATGAATGTTGCATTGTGGATCACACCTGTTGTTAACGAGATGGGTGAACTATGATTTCCATGAAATCATGACCTAAATATATGATATTGAAGATATACTTGTGATTGTGATTGTGATTATGATGTGTTGAATGGATCGGTTGACAATTTCTAACATAACTAACTTTGATCGGTTGCAATGTTTCGACATAACTATGGGATTGGTTTCCACGTTCCAGCATAATTAACCTGGATCGGTTGCCACGTTTCGGCATAACTATGGGATCGGTTGCCACCTTCCAGCATAACTAACCTGGATTGGTTGCCACGTTTTGGCATAACTAACTTGGATTGGTTGCCACTTTCTGGCATAACTAATTGTTTGGCTTTGGGTTCCATGAGAGGACCAATGATGTGACATAAAATGTGAAGTTGTTCGTAAATATTGATGATATCGTATATGTTTGATATGCGCATGTGAGTTTAGTGTTGTATTGACTTGGTTATGTTGCACTTAGTGGGCACGTGTATGTTGGTTTATATTTGATGGTTCGTTGTAATGAGCGAACCTGTTGGGTATAGTGGAAAGGATAAATGTTCAAGAGGCGAGTAATAGATAGTAAGGGTTGTTCGTGTGTCGTAATGGCAGGAGTAGAGGTAGCGTGTGTGATGAAATATGCTTAGGTGGATTTTACATTGGGGGGAAGAGATTGGGTTTAGTGTTAAGGGAGCGTGATGTAATGTATTATGTGACTATGGCTGGGTAATGTGACGAGGAAGTAGGGGTATGACGTGAATGGTTAGTTGCAATGTTGGTGGTTGTAATTGGGGGATTTCTCTGTGTGGTAGAATGGTTAGGCTATGATCAAGTATATGGTAGGTAGGTTGATTGAGAAGGGTGACAATAGGCAGAAGACTAGTGTATATCAGAGGTATTTCAAGATAAGGTAAAGATGGAGAAGCGAGTGATTTATTTCATGAATCTTACTAGTTGGTTTCTTATGTTATGTGGTGGGCGTCGGGTTGACCGATGATGACTACCAGTACTCGTATTTTTTATTGATACTACTCTTGCTATGCCTTTCGACATAGTCTGGATGCAGGATTGGTGACGTTCCATTAGGTGAAGACGAAGTAATTCTCCAGCAGCTTCTATTCTTCCTTCCGCATGGTGGGAGCCGTGTCTTTTATTTATCTTGGTCAAATTTAGTCTTAGTAGCTCTTGTACCTGTTTAGACTAGATCCTTGGGAGTTGTTAATTTAGTTTACAAGTTTTAACTAAAAGAGTGTTTAAAGTTAGTATTTATAAAATCATATATTTATACTTATCTTTGTTTCTTTAATTTTCCGCATGTTTTAATTAGTGGGATATGAGGGTTCTCCTACTTAGGTGTTAGGGTAGGTGCCCCCACAGCCCGGTGGATTGGGTCGTGACACATAAGTTTTGTCTTTGGTTGTCCTAGCAAAAACGATTAGGCATTTTAGAAAGACTACTGAAATTTGGGATATTTGTTTCTCCTTGTATTTTCTGTGACACAACTGAAGAAACCATTGACCACATTTTCTTTGAATGCAACGTTACCCAGAAGTTGTGATCGAGAATGTTATGCTAGATAGGTGACCCTAGATTGATCGGAAGCTGGCAGGGAGAGGTCACTTGAGCATAAAATGGAAAAAAGAAAAGATTCAAGAAAGTGAAGCATCATTGGCTGCCTATTTTCTATGGTAGTATCACTAATATGGAGGGAAAAGAACATGAAAAGATTCCAGGGAGGCCACATACTACCAGGAGACTAGGGTGGCAAGAGAAATAGTTGTCCATAAGGGGGAGGTTCCTAAAGTCATGGTAGTCTGTTCTAGGTGTGCTCAACCATATGCCTAGAGGTTACCACCAAAAGAAGCCGCAAGAACTGGAAGGATTGGAGGTCAAATGTTATACGAAATTGATTAGTTAAAATGTAGTAGGATAGTATTGACATCACTTGTAATAGATAGACAAAAGTGAAGTTGGTACTTCAAATTGTATTATTATTTTTTGTCAACTGAAACTTATGAGAAACAGGGGCTAGCCCTGTTTTATTTTGTAGTTCCCACTTTGGTGTTAATAAAATTGTTTCTTAACCAAGAACAAATTGCCCTACATAATATTCATCTATAAATATTTTGGTTTGGTTCATCTTGATAGAAAGTTCCATTACCCTATCTTAATTCTAAGTGTCAAGTTCCAGAAGCATAATGTGACAAACTTTAAATACTTGTTTTCACAATCCATCCGATTTTCCCTAGAAATCCGAGGGGAGAACATCAATATACGACAAAACGAATGAGAAGTTGTTTAAATAGAAACTTGAATAGTGTTATACTTCACTAGTGTGTGCCATGCACCAATTGTAACTATGCACATCACTTGAAACTGTAATCTACATAGTAAATTCGAGTATTCTTCTAAATGATCTTATGAGACAAAAATAAAACAAGGTAGGTGCCACAAATAATCAATGAACAAATCATTCAATATATGATTACTGCACATAACGATCTGTTTAATTTTGTTCAAACATAAAGTAGGAAGACTGAAACATACCTGGTCTTGTCCAGGTTCAGATATTCTTTCATTTTGCAATGAAACTTCTCAAACATATAGTGGTTATTCTGAAATTCTTTCAGAGCTAAAAACCTAATAAAATTAAGCGCCTGATGTTTGCGTAATCACTGACACAACTTCCAATGCAAGTGTCTACGGTCGTGCAATAGTATAGTAACTCAACCAAGGGTTGGGGTCGAGTCCCAAGGGAGTGGTTTCAAGAATTAATAGAAAAATAAAATTTAGTTCTAACTAGTCATAGATAAAGACATTAACGATTAAAAACATTGTAAATTAAAGGGGAACATAAAAGTGTTAATTAACAATTTGGGGTTTTTGTCACAAGCATAGCAAAAATAGTAGAAATAACAAAGAAATCTATGAATGAGAGGGGATTCTTGGGATGTGACCGGAATACGGGTTAATCTAAATTGTTGGGTACATGTTTTCGATAGAGAATTTATAGAGTAATAGTAACTAGGCTAAGCTATACGTGGGAATAAATTCTCTCTCGAGCAACTTACCCCGTTTCAAATGGGTTCCTCTCGGACACCCACTTGCCGCATGAATACCATCCTACGCCTTACCCCACTCACTCTCTCGAGCTGAGTGTTAGGATATGGGACTAGGGTTCACTCTTTCGAGCTGAACCTCATGTCGACCCACTCCTTAGGCCATCAATCTAGTAGTCTTGGTTTCGCGACCTCTCTCTCTCGCAAGCCGAAAACACATAAATAAACTTGTATTTGCAACTACAAATTTGTTAAATTCATCCACAACTACTAGACGAAATCACCATTAAACTACATCTAATCTGTCAGCAAGCAAGACCCAACAACAATCTTAACCCATATTCGCTAAATCACACCCCAAGAATTGGGGTTTTTAACCAGACATCAAGAGATAGACATTTATATCTAAATGAGCTTGCATTCAAGTGGGTATGAAGATTTAAGTCTTGTTATAGGCCAAGAATGAGGAATCCAAGAGACCCAAGTCCAAACCCTTGGAGATGAAACCATCTTCCTCTTCAGGTTTCCAAATCCCTCTCAAACTCAGAGCAAAAATAAAAAGTACTAAAATTATATTAATTGTTCTATACTGAAAATCTCATTTTAAGCTATCACTCTAAACGAGTATTTATAGTTTTCAAAAATTTGTGCTGCAGCGGATCATTCGGTGACATTAGTCGGAATCGCCGATCAACTCGATGATTCCCCCTTTGGTGTAGTTCATAGCCATATTGCACCATCATTTAGCATCGTCGTGCTCTGGGTCATTGGGCGACATAGTACTGCTTCGCGGAACTCCTCGGCAATGCGCCGACTGCTCCCTTTTTCCGCCGACTTGATCCTTTCCTTCAAGGCTCACACACTGAAACAAAAAGGGGAAGTGGAACCCTTCGGCGACTAGTCAAGTGGACTCGGCGATCCTCAAGCCTTCATTTTCTTGTTATTTTCAGCCTTTTCATTTCTTTTTGTGAAGTAGTGTCCATGCTTTCTTTCAAACTTCAAATAACTGAAACTTAAGGGTTTTCATCAGATATTGAGATAAAATAAGCATTTAAGGACACAATTTTTATTAAAATATGACCCTAAATGAGCACAATTTGTGGACTCATCAACACCCAAACTTAAACTTTTGCTTGTCCTCAAGCAAACTCAAGTTCAGTTGTTAAAAAATCGTGTCTCAAACAGTGCTACACAATACTCAATCATGAATGCACACAATAAGGTTCAATTGGCTTATGAAAAGATCAAATGTGCACTAAAAGATTCAAGTTGTGACTCACCAATATCAAAGAATCTCATGCTCACAATACTTGCTTCAAATGCAAGTTGAAGCTCTACTATAGTGTTCAAACGCCCTTACAGAAAGGATGATTTCATATTCACACAATGGTTCACAATTAAAAGCTTCGGAATCATATGCAACGCTCACTCTCATAAGGAAGAACACAATGCATGCTTTCACCCATAGGTTTGCCCGTATTTTCCGATCAACGTTTGTTTCAGCTCACTCGAGATAAAAAAGGTCCTTTTAAGGCTTGTAATGGGGCTGAGTGCAAAGGTATGGTCATTTAGGCTCAGTGACTTTCATCCTCATGAAATGTGGTGCTCACAACACTTCCTTTCATTTTCCTTCATCATTCTCTTTAATGATCATAAGTCATCCTATTATTCACTCTCCATGGATTGTTTGGGACCCCCATTTCTTTTGAACTTTTATTCCACAACTTTCTTTTTCATTATTCTTCTTTTTCTTTCTTTTTTTTTTATATGGAGGGGTTCCATTTTTCTTAAAACCATAGGTAAGAGGAGACTTTCCTTGCATTTTTTGACTTCCCCTTTTCGCTTTACCACACCCCCAACTTAGGCTTTTGGCCTAAGTTGTCTATTCAACTAACCACAATTCAAGAGGATTATAGGTAGTGGATAAAGAAAAGTTATGGTTTCATCAAGTTTCTTCCAAAGAAAGGTAAGGCTCATGGGGTGTTCAAAAGTGGTTCACACACTCACAAGGTAGGTCACAAAAATAGGTATATGTCAAATTGGCTCACACTCTTAGAATTTGCCTAAGATCATATCAAGAGATAGCATCACTTAGTTAACCGGACCAACGAGGAAAATTCTAGGATCTATCATGCATGGTTCAAAGTAAGCTCATCACACAAGGCATCGACACCAAAGTCAAACAAGACTCTACACTTTCGCTAGTGTGCAACGGTCATCACAAGAGACTCGAATTGATAAATGGCTAATAACATCGAAATGCAAAGAGATCACATATTATCTATGCAACTTCATTTGGCCTCGTCGTAGCCGTGCATTCATGTTCGTTCGATTGAGAGCACCATTCAAGTCATCAGTATTGATTGGAACTGATACTTAAATTTTGCAAAAGAACAACCACTTTCAACACACGAGAGGTGGCAAAATTTCCAGAAAATTTTAAAATTTTCTGGAAGGGTCAAATTCATTTTTGCAATTTAAAACAAAAGGGAGTCATGAGCTTAAACATCCACAAAAAGCAGTGTAAAAACAATTTTAAACAGAACAACCCAAATATATACAAAGCACGAATCACAAATAGCACACAAAAGGTAAGCCTTACCCCACCACAAATAAAAGCAATTTGTCCTCAAATGCAATTAACACAGAATCCGAAAGGCAAAATAAAGAAAGACAGAGAGAGGGGTAAAGAGGGGATCCTGTCTAAGTAGTCGCTCAATCTGTCTGAGCATCAGTGCCCGGAGTGACTTCCAGAAGGACCAACTTCACTGGACCTATCAGCAGATGCTTTTGCCAAGGAAGCATGCACAACAACATCTATCATGATTTCTTCAATCTTGGCTATGTCGTCTGCTGCAGCTTCCTCAAACATCTCTTCGTCAGTCTCTGCCTCTGATTCAGGATCGGCTGTATGCTCCATTCCATCTCCATGTCCTGTGGTAGTCTGAGGCATTTCAGGCACATCTGGAATGTCCACTGTTCCAAAGATCATGGATATATCGGTGGACTTTAGGTAGTCCACATCTTTCTTCCGCTCTACAATGGCGGCCTTCAAGGTTGTTACCTCTTCTGTGGCTCCCTGGTCGCGCTCACACATTGCTATCCTGGCTGCTAGAGCATCAATAGTAGTGCTCAGTAGTTTCATAGGATCATCGAGAGCAACCTGAATCATGCTTGGAACGGAGCTTTCTATGTTGGCAGCCCGACAATTAGCAGATTGGGCGAGCTGTCCCATCCGGATCAAGGATGCCTGAGTGATCGGCTCATAGGAGGCAGCAACATCAATAGGTCTGGGTGGTAACGCAGCAGGCGAGGGACCTGGAGGGTCAGCAGGAGTAGTAATGGTATCAGATATACCTGAAGACCCATAGGCCGGAGTAGGTGAAGATTCCTCCGCAGGTATAGATCCAGTGGCCACAACTTCCTTCTGTTTCTTTCCCGCTTGGTCTTTCAGATATTCGTCTTTGATCTTTCGGATATTGGTGGAGGCGGTGGCAGCCAATTCCACATCCTTCTTTGCATCTCTAGGCACCTGAGCTCTTTCGCACAATTCCGTGATAAATATCGAGAAAGGAAGAGATGTCTGGCTCTACTTTGCACGCATATGGATTTCAAAAGCAATGATCATCCCTAGATTTATCTTGGTTCTCTCTATGATGCATCCAAGACAAGTTGCCTTAGCAAGGTGAAGGATTGATTCATTCTTTGATGGCATAATTGTGCTGCTAATGAACCCGAACCAGTATCGTACAACTATGTTCAGATCTTTCTTCTCAATTAGAACTCTTTCTACTAGCCATTTTGGAGCATTATCATCTGAGATTAGCAGGCCTAACCACTTTTTCATCGCATCTATTTTCTTTGTTCTGATCAAGTGCTGGCAGTGATCATTAATCTTATCAGACATACCCAAGGCTATATTAATAGCCTCACTGTCACAAGCTACCTTTCTTCCTCTAACAACCACGTAGTCAACTGCTTTGAACGACGAGACTAGCCTCTTCTGTTGAGGTACCAATGCACTGTATGCATTGTAAAATTCTCGGACCCAGCTTGGTATGTAAGAGCTACTGGGTTTTGTGAAGATTTGGAATTTGTGATATTTCAGGCACTCTATTATCTCGGGATACCTATCTATCACCCCATTTATGGACAACCATTTTTCCTACAAGATTGTTCTCAGCCCCTCAAACTGCAATATATTCATTGATTTAGGTGGGGGGACCTTGTACTAGAGGTGCTAGTACTATTGCCTACTCTGGAACTGGAGGAGTCTGAGTTATGGATCGAGGATTTCTGATCCGAGACGGGTCATTCATTTGTTTAGATCGTAACTCATTCCTCTGTGCCTCCATCAGTTCATCTTCATCATAACCCATGCTCTCACTGTCATATGTTGTTGGATCATTGGTATAAAACCTGTACTGTCGAAACTTGCATCTGATAGCTCAACGGTTTTATCCTTGTTCTTGCCTTTCCCACTAGTTGTGGAAATTTTAGTGGCCTTGTTCCTGGATGCAGTTGCATCCTCATTAATTGTGATTCCTTTTTCTTTGCCTCAGAGTGATGTGTTACTACCTGCTTTGTTGGGTTTAGTCATACCTGCCAAAGATCGAGAGAAATTAAGAAACAAAATCAAACTCTAGCACAACAAATTTTGTTGCAGATAAACTCGTCGATCAAGTCGGCGAGTTGCCGAACTGCTTTGGCGCGCTAAATGGGGCCGCCAATGAGGTTGGCTAAACAAGTAAAGCATATCGGCGATGGGAGAGTCCTTTCGGCGAATCTCTGACTACTTTCGGCGAGCAAGGGTTTGTCCGCTGAAAGTTACAGTGCATAAGTGTCTCAGGGGTAGCATACAGAGGGTGATCAAGAGTGCTTTTGGCAAGTCGTCAAGTGTGTTCGGCGACCGATGGATTTTCATCGAAAGTGACAGTCTCATCCAATTTGACATGATATTAAGGGCAAAATGGAGACATTGGGCGATCCGCCGAAGAATTCAGCGAGCTCGACCCAGCTCGCCGAATGGCTGAACGTGCCCATTTTCCAGTCCATTATCTCAAATTCAATCCCGCGAACCCCGAAAGCAAAATCAAAGCATGCATTAATGAAATTCAAGCAAGACCCATACTACCCATTACCCCGGGATACTCAGATTTCTCTCGAAATTTCCGCATTTAGCCATTTGACGATATTTGCTCTTAAGAGTGGCGTCACCCGCTCTGTCATTGAGCAAATTTTCAACATTTAGCGCAAACGTGGGATACTCAGACTTCACCTAATCAATCTAACAGCACACAATCAAGACCCAATGAAAATTTTACCGGCAAAGATGATAGAGATTCCTCCTTTTTTTACTCTTTACTTTTTTTCCTTTCAAAATGGTTCACTGACATGGCTCGTTATGTAGCCAACAATAGTAACGATTAGAGAACCATAGTTCATGTATATATAGGGCTAAAGTGTTTAACAACACACAACTTTGTGGAAAAAACTAAGTAAAATAAGAATAATATCTTGAACAATATTTATGTGTTTTGAATTTTTTGTTTAAAAAAGAACTATAACAGTTGATGAACTTCTAGATAAAGCAAAAAAAACTTGGAATGAAAAAATGAGGGAGAATTCATAATATAGAAAAGCGGGGAACATGCATGTTAGAGAATAATAAAATTATACTATTTTTTCGTGTATAATATTCAAGCTGATTTTTAGGGATTTAGATATATAGTTACCTCAATTAGTCTTTTCTATACCTCAATTATAACCATTATTTTTCTTCCTATACATTGAAATTACTCCATACTTTTGTTGTAACATGGTATCAGAGCCAAGGTTATAGCTTCAACTGAGTTAGCCCTACCTAGTTGAAGTTGAGTCATCTTCAAAGCCAGGTGTCACACCCCGAGGCTACCCCTGGACGCGGACACGGGACCTAGGATCACGAATGACCCCAAGCTAACCTTGTTGGCATATTCATATGCATACTAAAGATAAACTGAAGCAATAAATATTGTGCGGAAGCTAAATCATGTAAGTAATCTGAAATGATAGGGAATACCCATATACTAAATCTGAATATATGAAAACTGTGAGTTTGAGTACAAATGAAAAATCAAACTCTAACACTATAGCTGAATCTAACTATGTCTAAAATAAAGCCTCTACTGACTATAAATGCTGGGACATGCCCCAACTAGATCTAGCAAAACTAAAACTAAAGCTAAAAGTGAGAAAATAATCATGTCACTAGTCCTTGAAGAATGAGGACTCACCACTAATGCTACTGAGTTGAAGATCGGGAACTGATCTATGCGTGATCTCACTACTGAGAACCTGAACCTACGTCATGAGAAGATATAACACAGAGTATGCGTCAGTACTTGAAAGGTACTGAGCATGTCGAATAAAATAAAACTGAACAATCACATAACTGAATCGTAGCATAAATCTGAGCAATGACATGATATAAGCATGATATAACTGAGAATACTGAACATGAAATGCTGAATGCAATGACCAAGTTTGTAACATGCTGAGACTGATTACTGAACTATACTGATAACATGGACAATGCAATAGAGTCTGACTGAACTGTAAGAGAGCTACTAATAATCGACATAAAACCACATGAGCTAAATGTGGAGTTCGATGTATACGCCCCATCGAGAGGACCCAATATACCTGGCCAAAGGTATAGATGCATGCTGGCGTGATCACCGAAATGATGCCCACAGAGGGGTCTTACAACTTACGGGGCACGTAGTTCTGTGACTTGAGAGTGTCTGACCCTAGTCCACTCGGTATTAAGTTTCTCCAAAGTGATTAAGTAATTTAACACATTTTAACTGAAATTATGTAGTACTGGATAGCTCAAATACTAACATGCAAAAATCTTAGAATGCAACATTAATATACTGGTAATGACACATTTGAAACTGAGGCATGTATGTATGAATTATCTGAATTATCTGAAATAGCTGACCTAACAAGTATAATTCATCAACTAAAGAAATACATAGCTAGGGTTCTGAATTTATGAAGGAAACTATACAAAAACATGCTAAAAGTCATGATAAACTGATTTGGAACATTAAGAAACTAATTCATAATAATCTGCTATAATTCTAGAAACCCTAGGTCTAGTTGATAATAAGGGAATCAAGAATTTGACTGGAATCTAGGGACCTAATGGGTGAAAGGAACCCAATAGTTAAATCCCACATACCTGGTGAAGGATTCCACGGAGAAATCTTTTGATTTCAGGGCTAGAACTGATGGAACCTTGCTGCGCTCTTGAACTAGGGTTTGGTCGCCTCTTTCTTCTCTCTATGCTATAAGTTTCTATGTTTTGATGAATGATTTGACTTAGGTAAGTTCTAGTTATGTTTCTAGGCTAAAACTTACCAAAACCACATTGTTTAGGGGTTAAACGACATAGTTTAGGTGCCCAACGAAAATGGGAAAAGACCAAAATAAACTTACATAAAATTCTGATGGGGCTGACCACAACCACTTTCACGGACCGTGGGACCGATTGTGGTCCTTGGCTAGTGGCTACTGGTCCTGGGGGTCCTGTCCACTAGCCCCTACCATGGCCCATGAGGAGGACCACGGGTGAAGGTCCCCGTGGTCCTCACTTGGGCTGAGGTCTGGAGGCTCAAGTCTGAGGCCTATTGGTTGATCTTCACGGACGCCCTCACATCCCGTCTTCAGGACCACGGACCATGAAGGTCCTCGTGGTCCTTACTTGGGTGAAGGGGAGTCTGAGGGAAAGGCTTGGGGCCTATTAGTTCAACACTACGGATGCAACCACGGTCCGTCGTCAAGACCACGACCCGTGGTCTGACGTCTGGGCCCGGTGGGGTTTAACTTCAGACCACGGGCACATCAACGGACTGTGGACCCTATCACGGTCTGTGAACCCTGCTGTGGTTCACTGGTTCAGGTAAGTTTCTGCAATTTTTTTCTAGATCTGATTTTCTAGGTGGTACAATATCTCCACCTTGCGAATATTCGTCCTCGAATGAAGGCTAAACTAGCTGAAATTGAGGGAAAGAGATGCAAACCCTACCACTACACACTGGGAGCTGATTTCTGACTGAACTAAGTTCCAAGAACATGCAATTACGCTGAAAATGCAAGTACAAATTGAAGAAACATGATGCTACGACTGAAACTGCACATGAATGACTGAAAAACTGAAAAGGAACTATTACCTCAAGATGGAATGGAATCGGAAGGGAAGAGATGAGGGTACTTGGCCTTCATGGCTGCTTCTGCTTCCCAAGTAGCTCCCTCTACATACTGACTCCTCCACAAAACCTTGATTGAATCGACTTCTTTGATTCTTAACCTACGGACCTGACGATCAAGGATTTAAACTGGTACCTCTTCATAAGTGAGACTATCCTTCACAGCCACACTTTCTAAAGGTACTATAGATGTTGGGTCACCCACACACTTCTTCAACAACGAAATGTGAAAATCAGATGCACTATTGCTAGTTCTGTTGGCAATTCTAACTCATAAGCCACTTTACCAACCCTTTTCAAGATCCTGTAAGGGCCTACATATCTAGGACTGGGCTTCCCTTTATTTCCAAATCTCATCACCCCTTTCATAGGCAATACTTTCAGGAAAACCCAAACATCAACTTGGAACTCTAGTTCCCTTCTCCTTACATCTGCATAGGACTTCTGGAGACTCTGGGCTGTCTTAAGTCTATCTCTAATGAGTTGCACCTTCTCCATAGAATCATGAACTGAATCTTGCCCTATGAAGGCTGCTTCACCTACTTCAAACCAACCAACTGGAGATCTACATCTACGTCCATACAATGCCTCATAATGGGCCATTTGAATGCTAAAATGGTAACTATTATTGTAGGCGAATTCTATAAGAAGAAGGTTATCATCCCAACTAACCTTGAAGTCGATCACACAAGATATCAACATGTCCTCTAAGGTCTAAATGGTACTCTCTACCTGACCATCCGTCTGCGGATGAAATGTTGTGCTAAGATTAACTTGAGTACCAAGACCTTTCTGAAATGACTTCTAGAAATGAGAGGTAAACTAAGGACCTCTATCTGAGATGATATAAAAAGGAACCCTATGCAGCCTTACTATCTCATTAATGTAAAGCTTGGTGTAGTCCTCCGTCAAATCTGTAGTCTTGACAGCCAAAACATACAGACTTAGTAACTCTATCAACAATCACCCAAATGGACTCATGTTGTCTGCGAGTACGAGGTGAACCTGTGATGAAATCCATGTTGAAAAATTCCCACTTCCAAGTAGGAATATTGAACTCTTGAGTTATACCTCCTGGTTTCTGATATTCTCCTTTCACCTACTGACAATTAGGGCACTTAGCCACAAAATCCGCTTTATCCCTTTTCATACCATTCCACCAAAAGACTTCCCACAGATCACGGTACATCTTAGTGGTACCTGGATGAATAGAGTATCTGAAGTTATAGGCTTCTGCAAGAATCTGTTATCTCAACTCACCCACCTTAGGGACACGTAATCTATCCTGATAACAAGCACACCATCTCCTCCTTGGGAGAAGACCTCAACTCTCTGTTGATGTACTACACCCTTTAGTTGAAGCAATATAGGATTACTGTATTTCTTTTCCTTAACCTACACTACCAATGAAGATTCCACCCTATTCTGAACTGTTACACCACCATTTGATAGGCTCATAAGATGAACTCCTAAGCGAGCAAGTCTGTGAACATCCTTTGCTAGATCCTTTCTTTCTTCCTCAACATGTGCTACACTACCCATACAAAGTATGCTAAGATCATCTTCTACCACATTGACCTTACCAGGATGGTAATGCACACTCATGTCATTATCCTTGAGGAACTCAAGCCATCTTCTCTGGCGAAGATTTAACTTTTTCTGGGTGAACACATATTGAAGGCTCTTATGGTCTGTGAACACATCTACATGGACACCATACAATTAATATCTCCAAATCTTAGGTGCAAACACGATGCAAACACCACTGCTGGTAGCTTGAGGTCATGAGTTGGATAGTTCTTCTCATGCACCTTAAGCTGTCTAGAAGAAGAAGCTATAACCTTACCTCACTGCATCAATACACAACCTAGGACGACTCTGGACGAATCACAATAGATCACATAACTGTCGTAATCCTCTAGTAGAGTCAAAACAGGAGCTGTAGTCAACCAAGTTTTTAGTTTTGCGAAGCTTTTCTCACAAGTATTTGACCACTTGACCTTTTTCTAAGTCAACTTAGTCAATGAACATGCTATGGACAAAAATCCTTCCACGAACCTTCTGTAATAACCCGCTAGACCCAAGAAACTTCTGATATCTGTAGGAGAGGTAGGTCTGGGCCATTGTTTCACTTCTTCTATTTTCTGTGAATCCACTCATATCCCTTCACTAGACACAATATGCCCAAGGAAAGCGATGGATTGCAACCAAAACTCACACTTGCTGAACTTAGCGAATAACTGACGATCTTTGAGAGTTTGCAGAACAACCCTCAAATGATTCGCATGTTCTTCCTCATTCCTAGAGTAAATGAGGATATCATTAATAAAGACGATAATGAATAAGTCCAAATACTGCTTGAACACTCCGTTCATCAAATTCATGAAAGTTGCAGGAGCATTGGTTAGTCCAAATGACATAACTACAAATTCATAATGACCATACCGAGTTCTGAAGGCTGTCATGGGAATGTCACTATCTCTGACTCTGAGCTGATGATAACCAGATATGAGGTCTATCTTTGAGAAATGACTAGCACCCTGAAGTTGGTCAAATAAGTCATCAATCCTGGGGATGGGATACTTATTCTTGATTGTGACCTTGTTCAACTTCCTATAATTGATGCACATTCTGAGAGAACCATCTTTCTTCTTCACGAACAATACTGGTGCACCCTATGGGGAAATATTAGGTCTGATGAAGCTCTTATCTAGAAGGTCTTTCAACTACTCCTTCAATTCCTTAAGCTCAGCTGGAGCCATTCTGTAAGAAGGAATAGAAATAGGTTGGGTGTCTGGAAGGAGATCAATTCCAAAGTCGATTTCCCTCTCAGGAGGAACTCCAGGAAGATCTTCTAGAAACACTTGTAGGAACTTATTAACTATAGGAACTGACTCAAGAGTTGGGGTTTCAGATCTTGAATCCTTAACCCGAACTAGATAATAGAGAAGCCCCTTAGAAATCATCTTTCTGGCCTTAAGGTAAGAAATGAATCGACCCATAGACGCTAAGATACTACCCTTCTATTCTAAGATTGATTAATCTGGAAACTGAAAGCGAACATTCTTAGTTCTATAATCGACTGAGGCATAACATGAATGTAACCAATCCATGCCTAGAATGATATTGAAGTCTACCATTTCTAACTATACAAGATCTGCTGAGCTGACTTTTTGGGAGACTGTGACAGGGCAATTTTTGTATACCCGTCTAGCTATAACTGGGTCACCGACTGGAGTACAGACTGAGAAGGGTTCTGAGAGAGTTTCTAGACTAAAACTGAATTTGATTGCTATATAAGGAGTTACAAAGAAAGAGTAGCCCCTGGATCTAATAATGCATAAACATCAAGATCAAAGACTCGTAACGTACCAGTGACTACAACAGGAGAATCTTCCTGATCTTGGCGAACCTGGAGAGCATACAACCTTTTCTGGCGCTGACCACCACCTATACCAAATGAGTTATCCTGCTGAGTCGGGCGACCTGTTGGTGTTGCTGAAGTTGTGGACTGAGCTCTACCATTGTTTCCTCCTTGACTTTGTTTAGAAGGACAATCCTTCAACCTGTGACCAGACTGACCACACCCAAATCATCCTTCCTTTCCAGCAAGACACTCGCCCGAATGATTCTTACCACACTTTGGACAAGTTGGGAAGGTTCTGGTGCCTGAAATACTACCTTAAGACTTAGAGCCTGATGCGCTACCTTTCTTATCACTTCAGAACTTGGAGGATGGAACACTAGCTGATGAAGGTGCTGGAGTCGAAGACTTCTGTTGGAACTACGAGCGATTTCCACCATTCAATTTCTGTTGGGAATAGTCATAGTTACCTGTCCTAGCTTTCTTATTCTCCTTAGCCTGTTCTCTAAGCTTATCTCCGTCAACCTGCTGAGCATGAGTCATGAGCCTAGATATGTTCATATCTTCAAGTAACATGGCATTCCTACACTCTGTTTTCACAAGATTGGAGACCCCATACAAGAACTTGTTCATTTGAGCCCTGAAGTCAGTAACCATGTGAGGAGCATACTTGGAGAGTTAGGTGAACTTGAGCCCATACTCTTGGACTGTCATTGAACCCTGCCTCAAATTCATAAACTCCTGAGCTTTTGCCTCCCTCAACTCTCTTGGGAAAAACCTGTCCATAGAGGTCTCACTAAAGAAATCCCAAGTGATAGGAGTTGCAACTGTACCCCTGTTCTCTTTCAACAGAGTATACCAGATATGAGCTACATCCTTAAGGTAGGAAGATGCCAACTCAACCCGATCACTTCCAGTTACCTGCATCACTCCTGACAAAATTATGAACTTTATCTGCAGCTGACCCAACATTAGCATTTGCCGAACTTGGAGCCTGCTGATTATTGTTGTTGGTCACACTCTGAGCCAACAACTAAATAGCGTTCCAAAATTCAGCATTTGAAAATTCCTGATCTTGAACTTGAGAAGTTGTGTTTGCATTCCTGGCATTCACATTCCTGCTATAAGCTCTACGAGGAGGCATGATTTGAAAGCCATAACGAAGGATTAGCACGAGGAATTAGATCATACCTTACGCACTATAAGAGTAACAAAGAAATTGAAGTTTTCCTAAATCACTTCGTAGCCTCTTTCTCATTAGATGTGGTGCACGTCACACCCATGAAAATGACAATACTTAGTGCGAATTTTTAGAAATCCTTGGACACTTAAACCTAATGCTCTAATACAAAGTTTGTCATGCCTCGAGGCTACCCCCTGGACGTGGATACGGGACCTACGATCATGAATGACCCCAAGCTAACCCTGCTGTCATAATCATAAGCATACTAAAGATAAACTGAAGCAATACATACTGTGCGGAAGCTAAATCATGTAAGTAATCTGAAATAATGCGGAATACACTTATACTAAATCTGAATATATGAAAACTGTGAGTTTGAATACAAATGAAAAATCAAACTCTAACACTATAGCTGAATCTAACTATGTCTGAAATAAAGCGTCTACTGACTAGAAATGTTGGGACATGCCCCAGCTAGATCTTGCAAAACTGAAACAAAAGCTAAAAGTGAGAAAAAAATCATGTTAATAGTCCTCGAAGAATGATGACTCACCACAGATGTTGCTTACTGAAGATCGGGAACCGATCTATGCGTGATCTGACTGCTGAGGACCTGAACCTACATCACGAGAAGATGTAGCATAGAGTATGCGTCAGTACTTGAAAAGTACTGAGCATGTCAGATAGAATAAAACTGAACAATAACATAACTGAATCAAAGCATAAATCTGAGAAATGACATAATATAAGCATGATACAACTGAGAATACTGAACATGAAATGCTGAATGCAATGACCAAGTTTGTAACATGCTGAGACTGATTACTGAACTATATTAATAACTGTAAGGGATCTACTAATAACCGACATAAAACTACATGAGCTAAATGTGGAGTCCAATGTATACGCCTCATCGAGAGGACCCAATATACCGAGACAAAGGTATAGAGGCATGCTGGCATGATCATTGAAATGATTCCCACAGAGGGGACTTACAACCTACAGAGCACGTAGTTCTGGGACTTGAGGGTGTCTGACCCTAGTCCACTTGGTATTAAGCTTCTCTCAAGTGATTAAGTAATTTAACATATTTTAATTGAAATACTGTAGTACTGGATAACTCAAATACTAACATGTAAAATCTGAGAATGCAACATTAATATACTGGTAATGACACATTCGAAACTGAGGCATGTATGTATGAATTATCTGAATCATCTAAAATAGCTGACCTAGCAAGTGTAATTCATGAACTAAAGAACTACATAGCTAGGGTTCTGAATTTATGAAGGAAGTTATAGTTAAGCATGCTAAAAGTCTTGATAAACTGATTTCGAACATTAAGAAACTAATTCGTAATAATCTTCTATAATTCTAGAAACCCTAGGTCTAGTTGATAATAAGGGAATCAAGAATATCTAGGGACCTAATGGGTGAAAGGAACCCACTAGTGATATTCCATATACCTAGTGATGGATCCACGGAAAAATCTTTCGATTTCGAGGCTAGAGCTGATGGAACCGTGATACGCTCTTGAACTAGGGTTTGGTCGCCACTTTCTTCTCTCTACGCTCTAAGTTTCTATGTTTTGATGAATGATTTGACTTAGGTAAGTTCTAGGTATACTTCTAGGCTAAACCTGACCAAAACCACGTAGTTTAGGGGTTAAACGACGAAGTTTAGGTGCCCAACAAATAAGAGAAAAGACCGAAATAACCCTACTTAAAATTCTGACGGGGCTGACCACGACCACTTTCATGGACAAGTAAAGGGACCACAAACCATGGGACCGGTCGTGGTCTTTGGCCAGTGGCTATTGCTCCTGGGGGTCCTGTCGATGAGCCCCTACCACGACCCGTGAGGAGGACCACAGATCGTGAACATGGTCCTCCCTTTTGGGGTGAGATCTGGAGGCTCAGGTCTGGGGCCTACTGGTTGATATTCACGGACACCCCCACGACCCATCTTTAGGACCACGGACCGTGAGGGTCCTCATGGTTCTTACTTGGGCGAGGGGGGGTCCGAGGGAAAGGCTTGGGGCCTACTGTTTCAATACTACGGACTTCACCACAGTCCGTCGTCAAGACCACAGCCTGTGGAGGCTCTCCTGGTATGACGTCTGGGCCTGGTGGAGTTTAACTCCAGACCACGGGTAGGTCAATGGATCGTGGACCCTCTCACAGTCTGTGAACCCTATCGTGGTTCACTTGTTCAAGTAAGTTTCTGCAAAAAAATTTTAGCTCTGATTTTTGAGGTTTTACACCAGGATACACTGTTTCATCGCTAGAAGTTAATAGTAATTTTCTTATGAATATTAAATTAAAATTAACCTGGTGAATCTCACATTCCAGTGACTCCATTCTATTCACACTTTCTCGACGTGTGTGTGAAGGCAAGTGGTATATCTCTCTAGATCTGCTTTGATTTATGTAAATCTTGTTTTTCTATCATCTATTGTTATTTCCGACCATCATCCGAGAAAGTCACTTGTTTTCTAGCTAAGAGATCTAGTTATTGTCTCGTTCTTCTTTCAACCAACATCTGAGGAGTTTGGTAAATTATTTTCTGGTGTTTTCGATCGATATTTGGTTTTTCTGGGTTTCATCTTGAATATGTAGTTTGCCTCTTCTTGAAGTTCCAGTCAGATATCGTGAAAGTACAAGATTTTGTTTCATTGGTTAAATATATGCATTTGACCTTTATTACATCAAGGTTTTGTTTGCTCTCTTTTAAGAAATTGCATTACTGAATTGGTTTCTTTTGAAAAATATTTGTTGAGGATAAGTGGTACTACTATTTCATTAATAGAATGATCAATAATAGAATGAATTTTGTTACTACGGATAATTCATGTTTTGATAAAATAATTTCAATTCCAACACATGAGTTTGCAAAATTATCTCAATATCAAGAATCATTGAATAAATTCACTTCAGCTATTAAAATTGCTAAGTTAGATGAAACATATCGTATCACCTCTTAAAATGAATGGGTGATTCATTTAGGTGTCACAAATCATATAACTGCTAATTCCAATATATTTTTCTAGCATTCAATAACACAAAGCTCCCTTTCTGGTCACTGTAGCTGATGGAACTATTTGTACAAGTGTTGGATTTGGAATTGTTAAGTCAACCTCCTCTATTGCCCTATCATATGTATTAAGCCTACCAAAATTGATTTTTAATTTGATCTTTGTCAGTAAATACGTATACCTTAATTGTTATATTTCATTTTTTCTCGATCATTACCTGTTTCTTGATCTTAAGACAAATCAGGTAATTATTGGTAAACGACATGTATCTGATGATCTGTACATCTTTGATGTGTAGGAGTCTCAGTCTGTTGTTTGCTCTAGTTTTGTGTCCCCATTTGCTGCACATTGTCGATTCAGACATCCCTCTCTACCTCAATTAAAGAAGTTGTGTCCTTGGTTTTAGAATATTTCTTCATTAGAATGTGAGTCATATCGATTTACAAAATATCACAACTTGTAATTAAACCATGTAATTACCAAGAATTCACATCCCCTCTCTCAGAATTGGAGAGTGCAATTACCCCTTGCCAATTACTCTCAATTACCTGCTGACCAAGTAATTATACGACCAACCAAGCATGTCAAACATTGTAATTACATCCAATTACACAAAATTCAGTTATTAGGTTGACTTTCCAAACAGGCACTAAGAGTTTTGTTTATGGAGAGGTTTTGTCTCCAATTTTTATGCTTTTTATTGGATTTTATATATGTAGGCTAATTGGCGAAATCATATACTAATATTTTCATTTTTAGTAAGTTTTTGTCATATGATTTATCGCCGATATTATCTGCAATTGTAAGCTTCCGCATGACACTTTGATTCTTTGAAACCCAACAATATCTACTCTAGTTGGTGACTCTTTTATTTTCAAGTGGCTTTACGAAGGTTGTATAGTAGAGATTGTTGGTCGTTAGACCCATATAGATTTGATAGAACTAGAGATGCTATACTTTGATTTTATTATGGGCTTGGATAGATTGATATATTTTTATGCCAAAATTGACTATCGCGGTGGTTGTTCCCACTTTGTTTCACCCCCTATTATAAATAATTAGAATTTTATATAACATGGGTCTAATTTTTTATTTTTTTAAAAAGAGATAAAGTATCAAAAACACACCTAAACTATATACTTTTTTCGAGTTTCATACCTAAATAATTGGGAGTGTGAGTTTCATGCCTAAATTATCACTTATCAGTTTGAGAAACACACCTCAGTGGTTTGTGTAATATACTCTCTTTTATTTGCAAAAACATTGACAATGACATTCCACATGGATAAATTATTTTACATTGACAAAAATTAAATAATAAATTGTTAGTATTGATTAGAAATTAAAGATTAAAGTATTAATATCCCAATTATTTTTTCAAAAAGTAAAATTTATTTTATAAAATATTTTAAAAAAATTCATACTTCACCCCTACCCCCCACCCCCCCCCCCAAA
>JAJOOS010007310.1:0-48858 GCA_029582725.1 Solanum chiquidenum
TAGCACCCTGAAGTTGGTCGAACAAGTCATCAATCCTGGGGATGGGATACTTATTCTTGATTGTGACCTTGTTCAACTGCCTATAGTCAATGCACATTCTGAGAGAACCATCTTTCTTCTTTACAAACAACACTGGTGCACCCCATGGTGAAATACTAGGTCTGATGAAGCCTTTATTTACAAGGTCTTTCAACTGCTCTTTCAATTCCTTAAGCCCAGCTGGAGCCATTATGTAAGGAGGAATATAGATAGGCTGGGTATCTGGAAGGAGATCAATTCCAAAGTTGATTTCTCTTTCAGGAGGAACTCCGGCAAGATCGTCTAGAAACACTTCTAGAAACTCATTAACCACTGGAACTGACTCAAGAGTTTGAGTTGCGGAGCTAGAATCCTTAACCCGAATTAGATGATAGAGATAACCCTTAGAGATCATCTTTCTGGCCTTAAGGTAAGAAATGAATCGACCCATAGGCGCGCTAAGCTACTACCCTTCCATTCTAAGATTGGTTCGTCTGGAAATTGAAACGAACAATCTTAGTTCTACAATCGACTGAGGCATACCAAGAATGTAACCAATCCATGCCTAGAATGACATTGAAGTCTACCATTCCTAACTCTACAAGATCTGCTGAGGTGACTTTCTGAGAGACTGTGACAGGGCAATTTTTGTATACCCGTCTAGCTATAACTGGGTCACCGACTAGAATAGAGACTGAGAAGGGTTCTAAAAGAGTTTCTGGGCTAACACTGAATTGGACTGCTATGTAAGGACTTACAAAAGACAAAGAAGTCCCTGGATCTAACAATGCATCAACATCAAGATCAAAGACTCGTAACGTAGCAATGACTACATCAGGAGAATCTTTCTGATCATGACGAGCTTGAAGAGCATAAAATCTGTTTTAGTGCTTTCTGCCACCTGTACTAGATGAGTTACCCTACTGAGTTGGGCGACCTGCTGGTGCTGCTGAAGTTGTAGACTGAGCTCTACCATTATTTCCTCATTGACCCTGCCTAGAAGAACAATCCCTTAACGTGTGACCAGACTGACCACACCCAAAGTATCCCTCTTTTCCCGCAAGACAATCGCCCGGATGGTTCTTACCACATTTAGGGACATTTGGGTAGGTTTTGGTACCTGTAACACTTCCTTAAGACTTAGAGCCTGACGCCCTACCTTTTTTATCGTTACGGAACCTAGGGGATGGAACACTAGCTGATAAAGGGGCTGGATTCTAAGATTTCTACTGAAACTGTGAGCGAGTTCCACCATTTGATTTATGTTGGGAATACTTGTAGTTACCTGTTCTTGCTTTCTTAGTCTGCTTAGCCTATTCTCTAAGCTTATCACCCTCACCTGCTGAGCATGAGTCATGAGCCTAGAGATGTTCATGTCCCCAACAAAATAGCATTCCTGCACTCTATTTTCACTAAGTCTGACACCCCATAAAGAAACTTAGTCATCTGAGCCCTGGAGTCAGCAACCATGTGAGGAGCATACCTGGAGAGTTGGTTAAACTTGAGCCCATACTCTTGGACAGTCATGTTACCCTGCCTTAAGTTCATAAATTCCTGGGCCCTTGCTTCTCTCAACTCTATAGGGAAAAACCTGTCCAGAAAGGTTTCACTGAAACAATCCCAAGTAATAGGAGTTATATTTGTACCCCTGTTCTCCTTCCACTGAGTATATCAGATATGAGCATCATCTTTCAGTTGGTAAGATGCTAACTCAACCCGATCATTCCCAGTTACCTGCATCACTTCAAAGATCTTCTTGACCTCATCAATAAAGTTTTGGGGATCTTCTCCAACTTGTGATCCTAGAACTCTGGCAGATTCATCCTAACAAAGTCTCGCACCTTGGCTACAGCTGACCCAATATTGGCATTTACCAGAACTGGAGCCCGCTGATTGTTCTGGTTGGCCACACTCTGAGCTAACATCTGAATGACGTTCTTGAACTCTGCGTTCAACACTTCTTGATCAGGGACTGGAGGAGTTGTGTTTGTATTCTTGGCATTCGCATTCCTGGCGTTAGCTCTACGAGGAGGCATGATCACTGAAACGTAGAACATCGAGTTAGAATGGAATTTAGATCATACCTTACGCACGATAAGAGTAACAAGAAAATAAAGATTTCCTAAAACACCTTGTAGCCTCCCCCTCATTAGATGTGGTGCACTTCACACCCATGAAAATGACTCTACTTAGTGCGACTTTTCAGACATCCTAGGACACTTAAACCTAGTGCTCTGATACCAAGTTTGTCGCACCCCGAGCTACCCTCGAGACGCAGACACGGGACCTAGGACCACAAGTGATCCCAATCTAACCCTGCTGGCATGATCATGAGCATACTAAATATAAATTGAATAATAAACTGATGCGGAAGCTAAAATCATAAATAAATATGAAATGATGGGAATACCCATATACTAAATCTGAAATGAATGAAAACTGATGAGTTTAATATAAAGAAAATATTAACTCAATACTAAACTGAATCTAACTATGTCTGAAAATAGCCTCTAACTTACTAGAAATGCTGGGACAAGCCCCAACTAAGTCTAGCAAAATTAAAACTAAAGGACTAAAAATACTAAAAAGAAACTCATGACTATTGTCCTCGGAGAATGAGGACTCACCACTGATTCTGCTGAACTGGAGATCGGGAACCGATCTAAATGTGATATGGATGCTGAGAACCTGAACCTACATCACGAGAAGATGTAGCGCACGTATGCGTCAGTACTTGGAAGGTACTTAGCATGCAGGATAGAGTAAAGCTAAAATAGCATATAATTGAAAAAAGCAATAAAGCAATGAAATAATATGCATAAGATGAGATGCTGAATCTGAGCTAACTAAATGCAATAACCAATTTAAAGCATGCTGACTGAATACTGAATGAACTGTAAATGTGGTCAATGCAATTGAGTCTAACTGAACTGTGGGAGCTACTAATAATAGACAATAAAATCACATGAGCTAAATGTGGAGTCCGATGTAGACGCCCCATTGAGAGGACCTAATATACCCGGCCAAAGGTATAGAGGCATGATGGCGTGATCACTAAATGATGCCCACGGAGGGGACTTACACCTATGTGGCTCGTAGTTCTAGGACTATATAGGTATGTTGAACCATAGTCCAACTCGGCAATATGCTACTCCTAATAGATTTACGTGATTAACACATTATGACTGAATTTATGTAATACTGGATATCTCAAACTGAACATGCTAAACTGAGAATGCAACAATTAATCTGATAATGATGCATTCATAAACTGAGGCATGTATAACTGAATAACTGAAACATCTGACCTAGCATGTGTAATTCAAGAACTAAAGAAATACATAGCTAGGGTTCTGGAATTCATGCAATAAACTGAATATTAACATAATAATCTGATTTGGATCATTCTAATAGCTAAGAACCCAATAATTCTAACAATCAAGAAACCTTAGGTCTAGTCATAATAAGGGAATCAAGAAACTGACTGAAAACTAGTGACCTAATGGGTGAAAGGAACCCACTAATGAAGTCCCACATACCTGGTGACGAATTCCACAGAGAAATCCTTTGATTGCTACGCTGGAACTGAAGAAAACTTATTGCATCCTTTAACTAGGGTTCTTGACTTTTTTTTCCTCTTAACGTTATAATTTTTCCAAGTTTGATTAATGATTTGACTTAGGTAAGTTCTAGTTATGTTTCTAGGCTTAAACTGACTAAAACCTCATAATTTAGGGTCTAAATGACGTAGCTTAAGGGTTAAATGAAATAGGAAAAGACCAAAAGACCCCTGATTTAACTGCTGTCGGAGTGATCGACGGACAGGACCTATGGGCCATAGGTCAATCTACGGTCCGTAGATTGGAGTCGTCGGTCAAGTCTGCCCGACAGGGATTCACTAAAACAAGCATAACGTTTTACTCGAAGGTCGGATTTTAGCAAACTTGGTGGTGTTGGAAAGAGGATTCAATTATCTATCATACCATAGGTCATGGGACACATAATATCTTTTGTGCTAAGAGTTATGACCATTTGAAGTTGACCCAATCAACAACTTTCATCTAACTGGCTGCTGACCCTCATCTACGGTCAGACCTACGGATTGTGGATCAAACGACGGTCCGTGCTGGTCGACCGTAATTTGTGTTAGAGGCTGGGTAAAGGAGTCTTTATCTACGGACATAAACCACAGATTGTGGTCTAACCTACGGACCGTAAGTCTGTCCGTGGGTTGAGACTTAGCCAATTTTCTGAGCTGGGTTTGGAGAGGGGTTGTAGTGTTGAACCACAGACCACCAGCACGAGCTGTGGTCTGACCTACGGTCCGTGGAATGGCAACCGTGGGTTTTACTTGCAACTTCTCAAAGTCTGCATTTTTGGTCTGTCTTCGGATACGAGGTGTTACAAGTTCATTAGTCGTAAGATTAGTATTTTCCGAGTAAGTAAAGCAAATATGGACTAGTTTACAGATGATGGAATAGATCCATAGCTTTAAAGAGTCAGCTTCAGTCCTTAGGGGGAGATTATAAGATGAGAAATTAAGTCAAGTGTTAAGAATAAGATACTGATGTGTTTAAAATGAGTTAAAATGATATATTGATCCATTGATACTCTTGTATATTCCTCAAATATCAATCATTCCAATCTCTTGTTGATGTCTCTAATATAAGAATTGGGTTCATGAATTATGTTTATACACTTAAGATAGATTCATGTCTATGCTCAGTTTCGAGAATGATAGACAAAGACTTTAGCCCATTGATCTCAATCTTACTCCATAATGTTATGGATATTAGCCTCATGGTATGATCCTATTTATATAAGCACTCATGTCTCACAGTATGGTCATTATCACAAAGTCATGATTTTATCTCAATGGATAGAAATATAATGTTATGTCATGAATATTCTTATATGATAATTCTCGAATGAATTGTGCTTTTGATCTTTCACAGTATACCTCTTACAGTGATGCTTCTTTAGGTAAGATGGTGTTGTTGATGATAGTAGTTAAATGATTATAGAAGGACAAGGTTGATGTTTCTTATGTTGGTAGCAGTAGTGTGTTTATTCCATCTATGGTTATAAAAGTGGAGGAAGGATGAATGAAGTTTTACTATGAGTAATTGTTAGGTGAGACTAGTAGTTAGTTCCTGATAGTAGTGCGTGAAATTTCAATAGATAGAGATGACGAGCAGATGAGGAATTGTTAGAAGGATTGGTTAGTGAGAGTCCATAGATTGGCTATAGCACTAGGCTTGAATAAGTTATTGTGACATGTGGATGAATACATTATGCATTAGATGCTTCTTTACTAGGACTCAAAAGTTTTGTTTAATGCAGTGGTAAGGAGTCGTATTCTTGGGATGAGATTTCCTATAGAGGCATAAACTTAAATTTTATGGTTTAGATTAGTAAAAACATCTTATGGTTAGCATCTTGTGATTTAGAAATTAGGCCTGGACATAGTAAGAGCAAAACGTTTAACTTAGACGCTGGTAAGAGTATTTATAAACCCTTGTAGGAGTTGTGAGTTACAGCTAATGAGGTGCGGTATTCATGAAGGATGGCATGGTTTAGAGGTTTTTCTAGGCTTGAAAGATGGCAGTTGTATTGCTTATGGAATAATAGTCCTATTCTTACTTCATGCCTAGATTCTTTTTGATACATGTAAGATAACTTCTGATAGAGTGTGACTAAGTTCAAAACAATATCTTTCTTGACTTATGTGTTATAAATAGTTTTGAACTCTTAGTATGAGTCAGTTTCTCCTATGTTAGTACACAAGTTCAGAAGTCAGAATGATATTAAGAGTAATCCTTTTCCTTTCAATTCTCAGTCCAGCCGTCATTCAAGGACGAATGATCCCAAGGGGGAGATATTATAACACCCCGAAAATTTCTAAGTTAAGACTCGAACAATTATTTATTTGTGAATAAGATTTACCGAGTGATTCTTAATTTTTCTTAGGTGTTAAGGTCAATTATTTAGTACCATAATGATTTTGGATATGAATTAAGGTCACGAGAATCCCCTAGCACAAAGTTAAGTTGGAAGCTTTCTTACCGATTGAGTTTCAATATTAGATTTTACTTGGGTCAACTGCAAATGACTAAATCTCTCATCACATACCGAATTAGGTGAACCATGACCAATCAAATTAAATATCTTTGAGTCCTTTTTCAAACACCACCAAGTTTGCCTCATTTCAAGTTTGGAGTAACACATTATGCCTGTTTAAGTGAAGCCTTGTCGGGCAGAAGAAGCTTCACGGCCGACTATACGGCCCATGAAGTGCTTCACGGACCGCGAAGCCTTAAAAGGTTCGTGAAGCCTCACTTTTAAGTTGCCTTGTCAGTTTTTTAAGCTAGGGTCGTTTTGGTCTTTCCCATATGTATTTGGTACTTAAATACGCCAATTTAACCCCTATTCTAGGCCTAAACCACGACATTTTAAACCTTATTAACGGCTTAGAAAGTTTTAATCAATTCTTCTACATTTTTGAACACTTCAAGACATTAGAGCAAAACTCCAAGAGGTGAAAAGCTAGGGTTTTGAGTGTTCTTCAAGTTTCAAGGAGTTTGCAAGAACATTGGTCTTCTAGGTATGTAAGGCTATCATAGTGTTGGACTAGTTTGTCCTCACTCCCTACATCTACTTTCAAATTAGTAAAAGAGTAATCTAGGGTTCTATCCTTAGATTTGAGTATTCTTGAGAGAGTTGATTTTGAGTTCTTGAGTTCTTGATTCTTTTTAAAATTCTATTCCTAATTATTGAATTGCTATATGTTATGCATTGAGATTCTTGAGTTGATTTGTTCATATCTTTATTTAAGCATGAACTTTATGAATTGAGTATTCTTGAGAAGAGTAGTATCGTTGAGTTCTGAGTTCTTGAGTTCTAAGTATTGAGTTTTCTATATTGTTATTAAGATCATTGGGTTGATTAATTCATGTCTATATTTCAGTATCATCCCTATTTTGAGTTATAAATCTTGAGAATATTTTAAAGCGAAGATTTGTGTTTTAAACTCAGTTTTTTGATGAAGTAAAGGGGAGTTTGAGAAAGAGTATAAAGGAACTAAGTATTTCCCAAATGTTTAATTTTTACTTGAAGAAAGAGTGTTATTTTGAGAAAAGAGAAACGTTGATTTCTAAATGAGTTTAGAGATATTTCAGAGAAATTACCTCTTTTAAGAGGATAGTTTGAGATAGAGAAAAAGTGTGTTCTATACATTTGAGCATGAGTATACATAGTATTGAGCACCGATATGGGGATGAGTTCAGACAACTCAAAATCCTCATAAACTATGTCTGCCAACATGAATAAAGGATCATACTTTTTAGATGAATCCTTATTGCTTAGTGAATTTACTTAGTTGAGGTGTCCCAAATCCCGACAAGGTATAAGACAGTTCTGGCAGCATGTGCGAGATGTTGTATCATCATGTAGCTCATAGTAATGGTTGTCAGTTGGAGAATCTCCCGATTGAGTTAAAGTATATTTTAAATATATCAATTATTATGTTGAGTTCATAGGTGAGTAAGTTTTGTAGTGTTTTAAATGATTTAACTCCTTTATTTCTTTACATTCAGCTTGAGTATAGTTTTATCTACTGTAGTCCTTTCATTCAATTATTTTGCTTTGGCTATATTACATAGTCGTACATTTAAATGTACTATTGTCATTCGAGCTACATCCTTTTATGATGTAGATACAAGTCTTCAGGATCATGAACAAGCGCTTCGTTAAAATCACTGTACACTCCAGTTAGCTTTTGGTGAGCCTCATTGTATTCAAGAGGACTTCACATTTACATTTAGTTAGTTGTTTTGAGGCGTCATGGGTCTTGTCCTGACACCTATCTTAAAAATTAGAGGTTTCATAGATAGATATAATTGAGGAGTCTGTCAGTATTTACTTTTCCTTGAGATGTTCTTGCAAACTATTATACTTATGTTATTGAGTATTTTACATACATTTTGAGCTGAGTATTTATTTTAGTTTAAATGTTGAAAAAAATATTTTTAAGCCTCTTAAATCTTGAGTAAGTCTTCTGCTAAGTAGTCAGCCAAGCCAAGGGTTTGCTTGTGGACCAGTAATGGTTCTCAAGTGTCAGCCGCGTCCAGGGTGTAGGCTCGGGGTGTGACACACACAAATTTCATCCGAATGTACATAAAGATAGAGAATCACTCCAAGCTAAATCATAACATAAAAATCAAGGTTTTCATGAGCATGCATGCACAAGGAAACGTGAGAATGACTAAAACGCATGAATATAAAGACTGAACCTTGAGGAACTAATACCTCAAGCTAGAGTAGGGGTGGAGGGGAAGAGATGAGTATACTGGGGCATCATACCAGATGCATCCTCCTAAGTAGAACCCTTAACTAATTGATTTTTCCAATGAACCTTCAGAGAAGATACTTCTTTGTTTCTCAATCTCTAAACTTTTTAGTCTAAAATCTCCACCGGAACCTTTTTATATGAAAGATTTTCTTTAACTCCAAAACCTTCCAAAGTTACAATGGAAGTCGGATCTCCAACCCATCTATTCATCAAAGAGACATGGAACACTGAATGTACTTATTCTTAATAATTAGGAAACTCAAGTTCATATGCAACTTTGCCAATACACCTCAAAATTTGATATGGGCCCTTATAGCTAGGACAAAACTTCCCTTTCTTTCCAAATCTCATAACACCCTTCATAGGTGAGATTTTCAAGTAAAACCAACTATCAACATCAAATTCAAGTTCTTTTCTTCTAACATTTGCATAAGACTTTTGTCGATTTTGAGCCATTTTCAACCTTTCTTGAATAAGTCGAACCTTTTCCATAAACTCATTCACCAACTTAGGCCCTATTAAAGAAGCCTCATCAACTTCAAACCAACCTATATGATATATACACCTCCTACCAAAAAGATCCTCAAACGGTGCCATCCCAATGCTACGAGGATAACTATTGTGATAAGCAAACTGAATCAAAGGTAAATGATCATCCCAATTACTCTTGAAATCAATCACACGAGATCTTAACATATCTTCTAAAGTTTGAATGGTACGCTCGGCTTGTCCATCGATCTGAGGATTGAAATTCGTGTTAAGTTTTAGTTGAATACCAAGATCCTTCTAAAATAACTTTCAAAATTGAGATGTAAAATGAGTGCCACGATCAGAGATAATAGACAAAGGTACTCCATGTAACCTTACCATTTCATGAATATAAGGATTGGCATACTCTTTCGCTGAAAATGAAGTCTTAACGGGAAGAAAGTGGGCCGATTTCATCATTTGATCCACAATAACCCAAATTGAATCAAACTGATAACAAGTGCGAGGTAAACCCTTAATGAAGTCCATGTTCAAACCTTTCGACTTCAATTAGGGATACTAATATATTAATCCAAAAAACCAAGTTTTTGATGCTCAACTTTCACTTGTTGACAATTCTGATATTTAGCCACAAATTCCTCAATATCCTTCTTCATCACATTCCACCAATAGACATCTCGCAAATCACAGAATAAGTTGGTATATCTTTGGTGAATAGCATACCAAGAACTTTGACATTTTGTCAAAATCAAAATTTTGAACTCACTAACATTTGGAACTCATAACCGACCTTGATATCGAAGGACTCTATCTCCCATATGGAATAAAGCCTCAATGGTTTTCAGAAACTAACTTTTTAATTTCAACTAGTACCAGATCAAAATCTTTCTTATCCTTCACATTCGAAACAAAAGATGATTCAGAATCATTTTGAAAAATCCTACCACCTTCATTATAATTAACCAAGCGAACAACCAATCGGGTCAATCTATGAAAATCATAAACGAACACCTTCTTAACATCCTCAATATGAGCATCAGTTCCCATTGATAGTCGACTAAAAGCATCTGCCACCACATTCGCCTTAACAAAATGATATAGGACTGTAACACCTCCGATTCAAAAAGGGTAAGATTTTAGCTTTTTGTAAGATCTGGTGTCAGTTCCAACGGAGCCACCCACGACCCGTGTAATGACACACATTCCATAAGTTAGATCCGTGGTTGGCCAGCCCAAGATCCTTAAAATATCGAGTTCTACTACTTATATGATGGTTCACCAGGATGGTCCGTCAACCAATGCATGAGTCATAGATAGGAATCGTAGGTGAGTCCCAAACTTAGAGAGATTTAGAGGCCAAAAGTTAGCACCTACGACCGTGGGCCACGGTCTATCGATAGACCCACGGGTCATAGGTGTGTTCCGTCATTGGGGGTCAAAAAATAGTAGTCTTTGATCTCAACCATGCCCAACCAGGACGGTCCGTGGTCTGACAACGGACCTTGGATTAGGTCGTGGGTAAGGTTGGCAGTTATTTTACATTAAGGGCTTTTGGGTCTTTTCCTAATTATTCTAGCCTAATACTATGTCGTGTTACCCTTCACCTAAATCCCTATATAAGTGTTTTTACCCCTAAATTTCCCCAGTTGAAATAATTCTCTCAAATTCCTAAAAGAAGACCAAGTCTTCCTCTCCAAAATAATTCTCTCTCTAGAAAGCTTGAAGAAGAAGGATTCAACCTAGGGTTTTAAGTCAAGTCTCTCATTCCTTCATTGAAAACAAGCTTTTGGCATTAAGGTATGTTAGTCTGCATTCACGGAGCCCTTTCCTACATGGAGTTCCTATAATTTCCAATTTATAAAGTTAGAAATCCCCAATTGAGTTAGAATTTTTCTTCTATGTCATGGTTCCTTTAATTTTGATTTGTTTTATTATTTGATTATCTATTATGCATGAATTGAGAAGATTCCATGTTTTTATGATGAATTCCTATGAATCCATGCTTAACCCATGTTTTCTATAATATGATGATTGCAAGTGAGATTTGAACTATGAAATGAGAATTATGGAAATATGCATGCTCTTATGAAGTTGATGAAATATGATATAAGTTGCTTTGAAATTAAAGTATATATGTTGTTGATGTTGTTAATTGTTGTGAAATGATTTCTCATATAACTCTTGCATGAATGTAAAAGATTTTCTCACATAAAGGATTCTAAGTGTCACGACCTGAGACTACACTCTGGACATGGCCGGGACTCGAGAACCATTGCTGGTCCCCAAGAAAACCGTCATCCTAACTACAAGCGGAAGACTAACTTGAGCATACATAAGCATCAAATTGAAAAAAACATTTAAAAATAGTTTACTGAATCTCAAAACTGAACA
This sequence comes from Solanum chiquidenum, assembly GCA_029582725.1. Taxonomy (NCBI): domain Eukaryota; kingdom Viridiplantae; phylum Streptophyta; class Magnoliopsida; order Solanales; family Solanaceae; genus Solanum; species Solanum chiquidenum. Next base: position 11,249 of record JAJOOS010007310.1, read on the forward strand.
CATATACTGAGTATGTGATGAGTCCACGATGTGGATGCATTTAGGGCTTCATTTGTGTAGGTTTAGTGTCCTCAAATACTTATTTTGTTCCAATAACTGATGTAAAGTCCTTAATTTTTAGGATTATGTATGAAGGAGCAAAGCATGGATATTAAGCTGCAAAAGGAATGAAACGAGCTGAAAGAAGTAAGCAAATATAGCCTGGTGATCGCCTAGTCCATTTGGTAAGTCACCAAATGGCCATTACCTCGCCTAAAGTTCCAGTGTACTGAGTCCTGAAGGCAAAAACCAAGTTGGCGAGAGAAAGAAGCAGTCGGCGAGTCGGCGAGTGGTTCCGTGATGCAGTGATCGCCCAAAGTTATAGAACTTAAGTATGTTGAAGGCCAAAGATAGAAAGGCGATGAAATGAACCAAAGGGCGGATCGCCGACTTGATTGGCGAGCCCGACTTACTGCGCTGAATGGCTCTTCGCAGCATATTTTTGGCGACTATAAATACGTTTTCAAACATTATGTTTGGAGAGAATTTTTATCTTGAACAATATTATTCTTAGATTTTTGAGTTTTGAACTAAAATACAAATTTTGCTTTAGCTTTGAGGAATTGAAACGTTCCATTTTTACAAATTGAAAGTGGGTTTTCGAGATTCTTCAATTTGGACCTTTGTAAAGACGAAATTAATCATACCCAGTTGATGGAAATACATTTTGGTAACGATTTCTATCTTTTTATAATATCTAGCTAAAACCCCAATTATTAGGGTGTGATTATGTGATTATGGGCTGATTTAGCTTATGGGTATTGCTAATTGTTAGTTTAAATTCTGCGTATAAGTGATTTCAATCAGTAATTCTGGTTGAATTTAAAGAATTGTAGTTGCAAATACAGTTCTACCTTCATGTTTTTGGCTTACTCGAGAGAGAGGTTTTAAAACCACGATTACTGAATTGATGGTCTGTGGGTATTGGGTGGTCATGGGTTCAGCTCGAGAGAGTGAATCGTAAACCCTTTTCCACACATTCAGCTCGAGAGTGTGAATGGACTAAAGCGTAGGCTATTCTTATTTGCATGCTTATTGGTGTTCGAGAGAAACAAACTTGATTCGGGGTAAATTGTTCAAGAAAAAGTTTATCCCACTAAAGTCTAGCTTATTCACTGATTTACAACTATTTACTAACAGTTGCAATTATCCATTTGTCTACCTTAGCCTATAATCCAATCGCATCCCAAGAACTCGTCTCTATTGTTATTTTCGTGTTATTTGTTGCTGCTATAGTTCATAATTAAAAACAATAAAAAACCCCATCTGACGTTCGTGTCTACCCTAATTTGAATTATGTTTTTATTCGATAATGTCTATTCCTATGATTGACTTGAACATATTCATATTTTACTCTTGAATTTTAAACACGTACCACTCCTTGTGGGATTCGATTCCAACTCATTTAGTTGGGTTATTATACTGACTAATGATCGTTGACGCTTAGAACTAGATTAAGTGTCCTTGAAACGTTAATCAAAATGGCACCGCTGCCGGGGAGTGGTGTTGGTTAAGATTCTTTAGTTAAGTTGAATTTTGTTCTTGTTAGTTATAGTTGAATCTACTTACTTTCAGTTTTGGTTTCCTTGTGTGTGTTTTGCAACATGAAGTATGAGTGTGAACGGAAGCAATGGTAGCCAAGTAGGCCACCAATATGACATCGGAAACCTTAACGATGTCAATGAGCCTAATGCTAATGAACCTCATCTAATGGGTGGAATTGGTGCCATTATCTTGCCTCCGATAGAAGGGAACGTCATGTTCCATATTAAAAATACCATGTTGCAGCTCTTGTAATTAAAAGGGTTGTTTGGTGGGTTGGCTCATGAGGATCCCTATGAGCACATAAGAAATTTTGATGATGTTTGCGGGCCATTCTCCTTCAAGAATATATCCCAAGAGTCGGTCCGGTTGAGGTTGTTCCCATTCTCTTTGATGGGAGAAACATGTAAGTGGCTAGCTGAATTGCCACGAGAATCAATCACATCGTGGGAAGAGATGGTCACTGCATTTCAAGTGCAATTTTTCCCTCATTTGAAGATGATGACTCTTCGAGACAACATCCAAAGCTTCAAGCATTTGGACGGCAAGCCAATTTATGAGACTTGGCTACGATTCAAGAAGTTGGTGCTTCAATTCCCAAATCATGGTTTGCCTGACAATGTTTTGCTGCAGTATTTTTACCGAAGCCTTGATTCGGTGAACAAGGGTGTAGGTGACTAACTTTCTCTGCGAGGTTTGATGCAACAACCTTACGTTATAGCAACCCAACTTTTTGATGGTATGAGCATAGTTAATCGGGCTTGGTACACCTGCGAAGATCAAGTCTCCCCTCTCACGTTTAAATTGACCAAGGAGCAGATGGAGAAAGACCAAGAGAGGGACCAGAAAATGGCCAAGATCATGACACAACTTAACATTTTGTCGAAAAATGTCATTGGAGCTGGTGCTAGAAGTGTAAATGCCGTGGGTGTCGGCATTGCTAATCCTGATGAGGCCAAGTTTGAGACTTTGTACAATGAAGAGGTGAACTTCCTAGCCAACCAAGGAGATGGTTATCATTCAAACTACCTGAGGCAGGGTGGTAACAAAGGTTGGAATAGGTATGAAGGTTGGAAGGATTGTGATAGAGAGTGGAGGGATCGTAACCCCACTTGGAAAGAGAGAGACGGGATATGTTCCTCCCCATGAGCACCAAAAGCCAAAGGATTCCAAGGGAGGTCGGTCGAAGGATATGCTTTCTCGTATTCTCAACAAAGTTGAGGGGTCGGACAAGATTTTGAAAGAAATGAAAGAAGATGTGTCGACCCTTAGCCAAACGGTTACCTCCCATTCCGTCTCGATCAAACATTTGGAGACCCAAATGGGTCATATCTCGTCTCAATTAAACCCGAGACAACAAGGGGGGTTGCCTAGTGATACTCTGGCCAACCCCAAGAATGAGGTTTGAGTGTGGACTTGCATCGTGCTACGACGTTAACAAAGGCGCTTCTTGGGAGGCAACCCAAGGTTTTATCGCATTATTTTTGTTTTAGAAATAATCGTGTGCTAATTTTTTCAGGTTGAAGTGTGGAATGTGTTTAGAAGAGCAGATTGGCGAGCTAAATATCCAATCGACGACTCGCCGAAGAGGTCGGCGAGCCCGACTTTGACCGCCGTTGGACTCTAGGAATTATGAAGTTAGAGTCTGTAAAACTCGGCGAGCCCAGGAGCAAATCGGCGTGTCACCAAACAGGTCGGCGATCGCGACTTTATTGGCTGTTTGGACCCCCACATTAACTGAATCTCCTCTAAAACTTGGTGTGGTAAGTTCCCACCGGCGTGTCGCTGAGTGGGTTGGAGATCAAGACTAATATCGTCGAATGGGCATGAACAAGACGGTTTTTAAAGGCCAAAAGTTCAAAAGTTCAAAATCCTTCACATTCCCTCACTTTTGACCTTCCCAAAATCACACCCACGCAATATTTTCTGTATTTTTGCATTTTTTATCGCATTTTAGTCATCGAGTTTAAGTTCGGAGTTGGATATCATTGCCGCCTAGATTTACAACTTGTTTCTTCTGCTTCAAAAAGGTTGGTTTTCTGAACCCTAAATTCCTTTTTAGCGATTTTTACTCATTTGCAAGTAATTTAATATTAGTGATGTGTGCTGGGACTCTCTGATCATTGTATGCTTGTGTGCCCATTTTAATTCGAACATCATGCCTGTAATGCCTTTGTTGTTGAATTCCCAAAATTTTCGTGTTTAAAAGTAATTAAAAGTATTGGGTGTTGCTTGAATATTGTTGGGTCTAGTCGGTTGAAGTCTAAGTAACCCACATGTGTGCCAAATGATGTATTTTGCCCAATGATGGACCAGTTGACGTCATTCTTAAGGGTAAAATTCATCAAATGGACAAATTTGGCCAAATCGGGAGAAGTCTGAGTATCCCAGGGGATTGGGTGTAATGGGTCTTAGTTTAATTGTATGAGTGCATGCTTTGATTTTGTTTTTGGGGGATGTTGTGTTGAATTTGGAGAATAGGGTTGAAAGTAGGCACGTTGGGCAGTTTAGCGAGCTGGGTCAAGCTCGCTGAACCACTCGGCGGTTCACCGAATCACCCTATATCACCTTTATTTTCATGCTATATTAGAAGTTGGGCACTGTAACTTTTGGCGAAAAAAAATCTTGAGTTCGCCGAGTGCACTCGGCGACTCACCAAAAGTCCTTCTTGATCGCCCTTTCTGTGCCCCTGACCCCTAAAATGCACTGTAACTTACGGTTAAATTATCCTTGCACGTCGAATGGTGTCGGCGATTCGCGAAAAAGTCCAATCCATCGTCGACATGCCAAATTTTCTATGAATATTTTAGCCAATCCTTTCAGAGAGCCCGATCTAGCTCGCCAAAGAGATTTGGTAACTCACCGACTGGTTCGGTGAGTCTGTCTGCAATTATTTTTCTGTGCATTTGCTTGAATTGTTCCTATTTCTTTTTGATGTTTTTACAGACATGGCTACACCAAAAGCGGCTGGAAGAGACATGCCCTCCCCCCGCAGGAGGGCCAAGGGAATAAAACTCAACGAGGATGAAACTTCATCCAAGGCTAAAGCTACCAAACTTCCCACAATTGGTGGGAAGGGCAAGGGGAAAGGCAACGCTCCTGCACCTGTGTCACCGGAGGCCAGCTCCGACAGTGACAACATCTATGCCACTCACCTCACAACTTCTCAGAGTGAGGGTGAGCACCAGGAGCATCAGGCTGCAACTTCTGAGCCTGATGATGAGCTACTAGCATCTAACCGAGCAGAGCTACGATCCAAGATGATGAGTGATCTGGCCCCTGGGACTTTAGGTACATCTAGTGTTGTCCCTTCTGATACTCATAGTTCCTCTGTTGCTCCATTGCCTCCCAAATCTGGAACTAGTGTTGCTGCTGCCTCCCGACCCCCGCTCACTAGGGCTGCATTACTAAGAATGGGGCAGCTAGCTCATGATGTTGATCGTGGTGCCGCCAGACTTGAGGCCTCCATTCCAGGCATGATTCAGGCAGCTCTCGCTTATGTTGTACCCCCTTTGAGTGTTACCATTGATGCCCTTGTGGCTAGGAATATGGTGTGCGATCATGGCTAATGGGCCATCGATGAGGTGACGACTCTAAAGGCTGCTATTGCTGCACTGAGAAGAGATGTGGACAGGCTGAAGTCCACCGACATGTCAATGATTTTTGGGATGGTGGAGATCCCAGATGAGCCAAATAGGCTTCTGGGTACCACCGAAGATGATGTTCAAGCTGAAGAGGTAGTTGATCCCGAATCTGAGGCTGAGACGGATTAGGAGATGCTTGAGGTTGCTGAAAAGGCTTCTTATGAGGGCCTTACGGGTATTGAGGAGGCCATGATAGATGCAGCTATGCAGACATCTTTGGTAGACACACCTTTGGCAGCCCCTAGTGGACCTATCACTTCTGAGATGTCTCCAGGCACTGATGCCCGAGATCTTAGTATTGCACCGGGTACCAATGCCCCGACAGATGGAGCGACTGTTTAGACAACATTCATCTTTACCTCCCTCTCTGTTTTCTTTTATTGACTGTTTGGATGTTTATTTGCATTTGAGGACAAATAACTTTTTGTTTGTGGTGGGGTGAGGTATTTCCATACCTACCTCTTGTGTTGATGATTTATGTATATATTGGGTTTTGTGCCAAAATTGATGTTTTTAATACACTATTTTTATGGATGTTTGAGCTTGTGGCTCTTTGTTTTAATGCAAATGGTTTTCGGACCATTCGGAAATTTTTTCCACCTCTTGTGTATTTAATTATGGCTGTTCTTGTACAAATTTGATTGTCGGTTATGATCAATACCGATGACTTGAATAGTACTCTCAATCAAACAAACATGAATGTGCAGCTATGATGAGGACAAATGAAGTTGCATAGACAATATGTGAACTCTTTGCATCTCGTTGTGACTAGCCGATTATCAAATTGAGTGTCATATGATGAATATTGCACACTAGTGAAAGTGTGGAGTCTTGTTTGACATTGGTGTCAATGCCTTGTGTGATGAGCTTACCGTGAACCATGTGTGATGACACCTAGAATTTGGCCCACTGGTCCGGTAGACCAAGTGATGTGAGCTCTTGAAATGATCTTAGGCAACAATTTTAAAGAGTGAAACCATTTGACATTATACCTCTTTTGTGTCCTACCTTGTGAGTGTGCGATCTTTACTTGAACACCTTTTGAGCATTATCCTTTTCTTGGAAGAAACTTGATGCAATTGTGACCTTTCTTTATCCCCTCACCTTTAATCCTCATGAGATGTGGTTGTTTTGAATAACCAACTTAGGCAAAGAGCTTAAATTGGGGGTGTGGTGAAAAGAGAAGGTAAATCAAGAAGTGCAAAGAAGTCCCCCTTGATCCATGGTTATGAAAAAGATGGAACCCCTCCATACAAAAAAAGGAAAGAAAATAAAAGAAAAGAAGAAGGGAAAAGAAAAAGAATGATTTAAAAAAAAAAAAAGTTTCAAAAAGAAAGGGGTGTCCAAAGTTTCATGGAAAATTAATAATGGGGTGAATTTTGAGCATGAATGAAAATGAAGAGGAAAAGGAAATGAAGTGTTGTTGAAGCTACATTTCATGGGGATAGCAACCGCTGAGCCTAAATGACCATACCTTTACACTCAGCCCCGTTACAAGCCTTCAAAAGAATTTTTTGATCTTGAGTGAGCTAAAACAATTGTTGGCTGGAAAATAAGGGCAAAGCTATGGGTGAAATTATGCATGTGTTCATCTTTTTGAGTGTGAGAGTTGTTTTTGATTCCAAAACTATAAATTGTTGAACCATTGTGTGTGAATATGGAATCCTCTTTGTGTAAGGGCATTTTAGTACCTTTGTTGAGCTTGAACTTGCATTTGAAGCAAGTATTATGAACTTGAGAATCTTTGATAGTGGTTTGTCACAACTTGAATCCTTGAGTGCAAAAATTGATCCTTGCATGAGTAAGCTGAGTCTCGTTGTGTGCATTCATGATTGAGTCTTGTGTAGCACTGTTTAAGACATCCTCTTTGAACTGTCGAACTTGAGTTTTACTTGAGGACAAGCAAAAGTTTAAGTTGGAGGTGTTGATGAGTCCACGATGTGGACTCATTTAGGGCTTCATTTGTATAGGTTTAGTGTCCTCAAATGCTTATTTTGTGCCAATAACTGATGTAAAGTCCTTGATTTTCAAGAATATGTTTGAAGGAGCAAAGCATGGATACTAAGGTGCAAAAGGAACGAAGCGAGCTGAAAGAAGGAAGAAAAGAGAGCCTAGTGATCGCCTAGTCCATTTGGCGAGTCACCAAATGGCCATTACCTCGCTGAAAGTTCAAGTGTGCTGAGTCCTAAAGGAGAAAACCAAGTTGGCAAGAGAAAGGAGCAGTTGGCGAGTAACCGGGTGGTTCCGTGATGCAGTGTTGGATCGGCCAAAGTTAGAGACCTTGAGGATGCTGAAGGCCAAAGGCAGAAAGGCGATAAAAAGATCCAAAGGGCGTATTGCCGACTAGATTGGTGAGCCCGACTTACTGCGCCTAATGGCTCTTTGCAGCATATTTTTGGCGACAAAAAAGACGTTTTTAAACATTAAGTTTGGCGAGAATCTTTTTCTTGAACAATATTATTCTTAGATTTTTGAGTTTTGAACGGAGAGACAAGTTTTGCTTAACTTTGAGGAATTGAAACTTTCCATTTTTGAGAAATTGAAAGTGGGTTTTTGAGATTCTTCAATTTGGACCTTTGTAAAGACGAAATTAATCATACCCAGTTGATGGAAACACAATATGGTAACGATTTCTATCTTTTTATGATGTCTAGCTAAAACCTTAATTCTTGGGGTGTGATTATGAGCTAATTTAGCTTATGTGTATTGCTAATTGTTAGTTTAAATGCTGTTTAGAAGTGATTTCAATAAGTAATTGTGGTTGAATTTTAAAAATTGTAGTTGCAAATATAGTTCTACCTTCGTGTTTTTGGCTTGCTCGAGAGAGAGGTTTGAAAACCAAGATTACTGAATTGATGATCTTTAGGTATTGGGTTGTCATGGGTTCATCTCGAGAGAATGAATCTTAAACCCTTTTCCACACATTCAGCTCGAGAGAGTGAATGGACTAATGCGTAGGTTGTTCTTATTTGCATGCTCGTTGGTGTTCGAGAGAAATCGACTTGATTCGGGGTAAATTGTTCGAGAGAAAGTTTATCCCCACTAAAGTCTAGCTTATTCACTAATTTACAACTATTTACTAACAGTTGCAATTACCTACATGTCTACCTTAGACTATAATCCAATCGCATCCCAAGAACCTGTCTCTATTGTTATTTTCGTATTATTTGCTGTTGTTGTAGTTGATAATTAAAAACAATCAAAACCCCTCTTTGACATTCGTGTCACCCCTAATTTGAATTATGCTTTTATTTGATAATGTCTATTCCTATGATTGACTTGAACATATTCATACTTTACTCTTGAATCTTAAACACGTACCACTCCCCGTGGGATTCGACCCCAACTCATTTAGTTGGGTTATTATACTGACTAACGATCGTTGACGCTTAGAAATGGATTAAGTGTCCTTGAAACGTTAATCAGTATGAAACATATATTTTAAATAAAACATCTAAAATTGAAAGACTCTCCAAAACTGTCTATCTATGAAGCCTCTACTGTATATAGACGAGTGTCGGGACAAGAACCACGACTACTCAAACTGGAATCCTCCAGAAGCAAGGAGACCTTACTCGAATGTTGACAAGCGGATGAAGTGATCTCATCAAACTCTTGTTGAGGATCCTAAGAACCTGTATCTGCATCATTAAAAGATGCAGGTTGAATGACATCAGTACGCTGAATGTACGAGTATGTAATATAGTTGAATATTAAAAAAAAACTAAATGAAAGGGCTGAAATAGATAACAATATACTCAAGTTGAATGTAAAGAAACATAAGATTTAAATCATTTAAAACATTACAAAATACTTTCTCAGCTATGAACTCAACATAATAAGTGATATATAATAATACACTTTAACTCTATTGGGAGATTATCTAATCGACAACCATCACTAGGAGCTACGTGTTGATACAACGTCTCGCCCATGCTGCAAAACTTTCCTATACCTTCCCGGGGTAGAGATCATCCTCAACTAAGTGGATCCACTAAGATTTGTCCGAAGGCAGTTAAGATTCATCTAAAAAGTATGATCATGTACCCATGTTGGCATACATGGTTTATAGGGAATGTGAGTTATATGAACTCATCCCCATATCGGTGCTCAATACTACTCCCACTAATATATACTCATGCTCAATGTTTAAAAATATAATCTTCCTCTAGTTCGAAATAATTGTTCAAACTATCCTCTTAAAAGAGGTAAATGCTCTGAAATATCATTGAACTCATAACTCATTTAGAAATCAAAGTTTCTCTTTTATTAATGTAAGAACTGATATATTTGGCAATACTTAGTTCCCTTATACTCTTACTCAATTCATACTTGGAAAATATTTCTAAAAAATATATCAAAAATAAAATTATGATATGATCATTGATGACTCAGGAAGTCATACTACATAAACATTGATGGTATATTCAGATAACATACTGCTTAAACATTTATGGCATCCTCAATTGTCATATTAATCATGTTTTAAGAACTGTTTCTCAAAACTCATCGTTACTTTTTCAAAAACTCAGTTTAAAACTCAAATATCGGGTTTAAAAAGGTTTTAAAAATTTATAACTAAATTCATACGGTTCATGCAGAGTTATTGACATGAACAAGTCAACTCAGGGGTCTTGATAACATTATGGAAACTCAATACTCAGAACTCAAGAACGCAAGAACTCAAGAACGCAAGAACTCAAGGACACTACTCATCTCAAGAATACTCAATTCATAGTGTTCATGTTGAAATATAGACATGAATGAATCAACTCAAGAATATTAATGCATAGCATATAGCAATTCAATAATTAGGAATATAATTTCTAAAAGAAACAGGAACTCGAGGACTAAAAATCAACTCATCTCAAGAATACTCAAATCTAGAGGTAGAATACTAGATTTCTCTTTTATTTATTTGAAAGTAGATGTAGGGCGTGAGGATGAACTAGTCCAATATTTTGATAGCCTTACATACCTAGAAGAACAAGGTTGTTGAATAATCTTGAAGAAGAACTTGATTAGAAGCCTTGAAACCCTAGCTTGAAGGAGAAAACTCAAGAAAACCATTCTTGAGATTTGTTGAATTAGTTTCTTGAAATCTCTATGGCCAAGAATTATAATTTTCATAAGTGATTCATCATTGTATGGAGGAATTTGAGTTGGAAAGAATGGAATTCTTGGAGAAAGACATACCTTGTAGAAGAATCTTGAAAAAGATTGAAAGAATCTTGAATGGAGTCTTCTACTTTGATTTTTCCATAGGGTTTTGCCTAAGGGTTTGAGAGAGAAGAGAATAATGGCTTAAGAGATAAAAATCTGATTGTTTTGGGTGTTTTATTATTCAATAAATTCGTTTAGGGGTTTCTTAGAGGTAATAAGACAAAAATGACAATTTTTAATGTTTTCCTGTCGGCTAATTCGTCACTTCACTGTATTAGGTTACTAAAATGGTCATAACTTTTTACTCAAACCTTGGATTTTTGCGAAATAGGTGGCATTTGAAAGAAGATTAAAATATCTTTAATTTGATATGTTATGGGCCACGTAACTCTTTATATTCTAAGAGATATGGTCATATGAAGTTGACCCATGTAGAATCTTACATCAAAACTTAATCGATAAGGAAACTTTCAACTCTACTTTGTGCTAGGAGTTTCTAGTGACCTTAATTGATATCCAAAATCTTTCCCACACTAATGAATTTACCTTTACACATATGGGCAATGTAAGAATCACCCGATTTGACCCTACAAGTTAATGAATAATGGTTCGAGTTTTAACTCAAATTTTTTTGGGGTGTTACAATATCTCCCCCTTGGGATCATTCATCCTCGAATGACAGTTAAACTAAGAATGGAGGGGAAAGAAGTTACTATCACTACCTCTCTTGACTTATGAGCTTGCCTACTAATATAGGCTGAACTGATTGATTCTAATAGTTTTAAAACTGGACTTGAGCACATAAGTCACGAATGATATGAATTTGAACATAGTCACACTCTTACTATATTCAAGCTTAACCCAAATCCAAAGGTTCAGGTTCTATACCTATACCTCTCTATAGGGAATCTCATCCCAATACTATTACTCTTTACCACCACATAATATCAACATTAGCCTCATATCAAGAACCATCTAATGTTTAACAACACCACATTCAAGCTTAGTTTTCTAACAATTTCATGGACTCCTACTAACTAGCTCCTTAAGAAGTTTTCATTCTCTCATCATATCTACCATACCAACTAGAATTTCCCACATTACTACTCGAAATAAACTAAGGGCTCTCATTTAACTATTTCTCATAGTAAACACTCCTCCTCCTCTTCCTCCTCATTTATAACCTTTGATGGAATTATCACGCCATCATTATCACGATAAGATCAGTAACCTTCTTCTTCTAACATCACTCCACTACAAAGGGACCTCTGAAAAGATATCTCCCATACTCTTTTTAACTCATTACTATCGTATTATCAACGCTTGACTTGATTTCTCATCTTATCATATCCCCCTTAGGTCTAATGCTGACATTTGAAAGCTATGGACCTATTCCATCATCTCTGAACTGGTCTACATCCCCCTTACTCTAACACTCGGGAAAATTTTATCCCATGACTACCGAATTCTCCATAAGTAGGTACTATGATCTCTTTCTAAGATGTTTCTCTTGACCTCTTCTCATTGGATCCTAAGGCTGCTTTATCTAACTCTTTAGGAAAATTACACTTGCACCAGCCTATCCCATATTTCCAGCTCAACCATACAATCTAGGCACACATAAGAAAATCATAACCCTAATTGGGACCTCATCTGGCAACATACCACCTCGGGTGTACCTCTTACTGTTGTACTTTTATTCCTCTCCTGTATGGGTCATAATACCACATTTTCATTAGAAGGTACTACTTTGATCTCCTCACCTATTTCAGGTCAAACTTACTAGATCAGATCTTAAAACTAACATCATCGCCCTCGTGTTGCCATCCCTTTTTTCCCCATAAAACTCATCTCAAATTCAAGCTTAGTGTCTAGTACTAAACATGGGTATCAATGTAATTTCTTGCTTACTATACTAACTTACAACTACTAGATAAAATTAAGAAAAACTAGCTCACTAAGACCTCATAACAAGTAGTCAATCTTTATCTCTTTATCTACATACTTACGAATTACCGTCACATTCAATTTCACAACTTAAGTACAATTTACTCATTCACTATACATCAGTGCCTAATTAGTTCTATAACCCTCTGAATATCAGGGGGTTCCCCCCTTCAAAATCATAACCCTATATTAGATCTATCACCTCATTAATACTCCGCTCTTCTATTCAACACCTACAATTAGTCTTCATTAACACGATGGCACATCGACATAAACTCCTTTCTAGTTAAAGTATACTCTAGCTTATCCTGAATAGTAACTATTCCTCTACCTCATATCATGAACTTTATACAAGATTATTATTCCTTAATCTTCTCATAAAGGAAACTCATCATTAATAACTTACTGGGTGCATGACTATAACAACATAATTTTCTTGATCACTATCTCCCTTTCTTAGAATATTGAACCTTTGCATGCATTGTTCTAACTCTAGGGATTTTTACTACTACCGCTCATAATCTCATAACTCATACTATCTTTTCAGGTGACAACACTACCCAAGTTCTAAAACACACTTCCCCATAAGGGCCTTAACTAACCCAAGATTAATGGAAAAGAGTTTGGGAATACATCTCACTTTTAGCTCAAACGGACAGTTCATATGAATAAGAGTGCATTATTTCAAATTTCAACACTTAAGATCACTTACGGGCTTCTCTTAAACCCCTCTCAAGTCTCATGACTTTCTCAAGATTCTTGCTAAGAATAACTCATCGATAAGGATGTTGGGCTTCTTTTTACAACCACCTTTAGTATGAGGGGTAGTCCAATGGATCTGAGAAACGTAGGAGTTTGAATAAGTTTCTTATGACACAACTCTATTAGACGATCTAGAGTATGAAACAAGGGAAAATTTTCTCAAATGTGTATAGTATCTCATTCATAGAAGTGAGGCCCTTACAACCATAGATAAAATCCTAATGACACGGCTTCATAGACACCATAGGACACTTGAACTCTATGCTCTGATAATAAGTTTCTCACGACTTGAGCCTACACCCTGCACGTGGCTGACACTCGAGAACCATTGTTTGTCCCAAAATGAACCTTCATCCTAACTGACTACAAGCGCAAGACTAACTTGAGCATACATAAGCATCAAATTGAAAGAAACATTTAAAAATAGTTTACTGAATCTCAAAACTAAACTGAATATACTATGTATGAAAAATAAGTTTTAAATAAACATCTGAAACTAAAAAGCTCTCCAAAACTGTCTATTTATGAAGCCTCTACGGTATATAGACGAGTGTCGGGACAAGAACCACGACTACTCAAAATGCTAGTAATACTAACAACTCATAAAACTAGAGTCCTTCGAAAGCAAGGAGACCTCACTCGAATATAGACAAGCGGATGAAGTGATCTCTACAAACTCTTATTGAGGATCCTAAGAACCTGTATATGCATCTTTAAAAGATGCAGGTCGAATGACATCAGTACATTGAATGTACGAGTATGTAATATAACTGAATATCAAAAAATTTATGAAAGGGATGAAATAGATAACATTGTACTCAAGCTAAATGTAAAGAAATAAAGGAGTTCAATCATTTAAAACATTACAAAATACTTTCTCATCTTTGAACCCAACATAATAAGTGATATATAAAAATACACTTTAACTCTATTTGGAGATTCTCTAACCGACAACCATCACTATGAGCTACATGATGATACAACGTCTCACCCACGGTGCCAGAACTGTCCTATAACTTGCTGGGGTATAGAACATCCTCAACTAAGTGGATCCACTAAGCTCTGCCCGAAGGCACTTAAGATTCATCTTAAAAGTATGATCTTGTACCTATGTTGGCATACATGGTTTATGAGGAATTTGATTTGTCTGAACTCATCCCCATATCGGCGCTCAATACTACTCCTAATAATATATATTTATGCTCAATGTTTAAAAATATACTCTTCCTCTAGTTCGTGATAATTGTTTAAACTATCCTCTTAAAAGAGGTAACTGCTCTGAAACATCATTAAACTCATAACTCATTTAGAAATCAAAGTTTCTCTTTTATCAATGTAAAAACTGATATCTTTGGGAATACTTAGGTCCCTTATACTCTTTCTCAATTTATACTTAGAAACTCTTTGTCAAAAATATATAAAAAATCATATTGTGATATGATCATTGATGACTCCGGAAGTCATACTACATAAACATTGATGGTATATTCAGATGCCATACTCCTTAAACATTGATGACATCCTCGATTGTCATACTAATCATGTTTTAAAAACTCTTTCTCAAAACTTGTTTTTACTTTCTCAAAAACTAAATTTAAAACTTAAATGTTGGCTTTAAAAAGCTTCTTAAAATTTAGAAGTCAATTCATAGGGTTCATGCGGAATTATTGACATGAACGACTCAACTCATGGGTATTAATAACAATATGGAAATTCAGTACTCAGAACGCAAGAACTCAAGGACACTACTCATCTCAAAAATACTCAATTCATAGGGTTCATGTTGAAATATAGACATGAACGAATCAACTCAAGAATCTTAATGCATAGCATATAGAAATTCAATAATTAGGAATAGAATTTCAAAAATAATCAGAAACTCGAGAACCCAAAATCAACTCATCTCAAGAATACTCAAATCTAAGGGTAGAATCCTAGATTTCTATTTTAATGATTTTAAAGTAGATTTAGGGTGTGAGGATGAACTAGTCCAACACTATGATAGCCTTACATACCTGGAAGAAAAAGCTTCTTGAATAATCTTGAAGAAGAACTTGATTAGAAGCCTTGAAACCCTAGCTTGTAGGAGAAAAATCAAGAAAACCTTTCTTGAGATTTCTTGAATTAGTTTCTTGAAATCTCTATGGCCAAGAATTATGATTTTTATTAGTTATTAATCATTGTATGGAGGAATTTGAGTTGGACATAATGAAATTCTTGGAGAAAGACTTACCTTGAAGAAGAATCTTGAAAAAGATTGAAAGAATCTAGAATGGAGTCTTCTACTTTGATTTTTCCTTAGGGTTTGAGAGAGAAGAGAATAATGTCTTAAGAGATAAAAATCTGATTGTTTTGGGTGTTTTATTATTCAATAAATTCGTTTTGGAGTTTCTTAGAGGTAATAAGACAAAAATGACCCTTTTAATGTTTTCCCGTCGGCTAATTCATCACTGCACTGTATTAGGTTACTAAAATGGTCATAACTTTTTACTCAAACATCGAATTGTTGCAAAATTGGTGGCGTTGGAAAGAAGATTCAAATATATTTAACTTGATAGGTTATGAGCCACATAACTCTTTATATTCTAAGAGACATAGTTGTTTGAAGTTGACCCAAGTAGAATCTTATATCAAAACTTAATCGATAAGGAAACTTTCAACTCTACTTTGTGCTAGGAGTTTCTAGTGACCTTAATTGATATCCAAAATAATTTCCACGCTAAAGAATTTACCATTACACATATGGGCAATTTAAGAATCACCCGATGAGTCCCTATAAGTTAATGAAGAATGGTTTGAGTTTTAACTTAGAAATTTTTGGGGTGTTACACTAAGGCTTAAATGTATTCTCACCTAAAATGAATCAATGTTAAGGAGCTATTCTAAGAATGAGGCAAGCGGCGATTATCCATGTTCTATGATAAAAGAGAAGAGACGATGACACATGTCACATAATATAAGTACAAGAGATGATTACCCAAGTCCTTTAAAGAAAAGATGAATAAGACTAATGAACATTATGTGGGAGTTATGCTTAGTAACGACTGGGAAATTGACAATTACCCATGTCCCATAAACTGAGTGTCACCATAGGCTGTCTATTTATACATTATCTAGTGGATCCATGTAATCTAGAAGTCCATGGTCTTAGCTTGGAAGTAGAATACCACTTTTCAGTGTGGGGTAGACATCAAATTCTATGTTAATATCTCACATGGTCTTACGTGTCAGTTAAAGGTAATTCTCCCACAATAATGAACTAAGGTTATTTCAAGAAGTTTCTCACGAATGTTTAAAGATGTTGGCTTGTATTGACTATGTTTTATGACTTATGCTTTCTAACTCTTCTATATCATGTTTTATCTTGGTCATTGCATAATACGAAAATGTCCCTTTATCATGATTTTTATGCTTCATGAATTGCATATTTATACTAGCTCATACTCTTACCTACATTTATTATAAAAATGTAGGGTCTGACACTCTAGACTCGCACTTCCATGGCTAGGGATCTATTAGTTAAAGTTGGAAAATTTGTGAGTCCTCATACTTTGAGGACCGATCCTTTACTTCATTATGTCATTTCATTTTAGTTTTGAAGTTGATGTACGGGTTACATCCCGATTTATTCTTACATACTAGATGGCTTGAGACTTGTTAGATTCCACTTCTTTTTATAAAACTCTATGTTTTGAAATGATCTTTTAAATAGCTTGAATTTCTATTATCTTGTATGACGTATGCTAGGCGGCTTTTGTAGGGCCTCTCGAGGTTCTATACGACATGTTACGCCTAGGGTATACTTTGGGTCATGGCGAACATGTTCATCAGAGCACACGATTTAAAAAGGTCTCAGGAAGTCTCCTAAGCCACATCTTGTAGAGTCTTGTTCATGAGTGTGAAGCGTGCCACATTTATGAATAAGAGGCTATAAGATTTTGAGTAAATTCCACTTCTTTCATTACTCTAAAGTCGTACGATAGAATTTAACTCTATAATATATCTCTCCTAATCCTTATCCTTTGATCTACAGGATGTGGCCCCTTGAAGTGAATATGCTAGAAAGGATGCGAGAGAGAATGTGGAAGAAGAGGGTCCTCCTCAAGCTCATCAAGTTCTGGTTGACCCTTTGGTCGAGCAAGTGACTAATATGGAGTTTAGGGCTGCTTTTCTAGTGTTGGCTCAGGCTTGACGGCTCAAGCTAATGGGGAGGTTACGGTCCCCGTGAACCCAAATATGAGTACGGTGGAAACTAGGGTGAGAGACTTCACTAGAATGAAACCTCCGGAGTTTTATGGGTCTAAGGTCGAGGAAGACCCTCAAGAGTTCATTGATGAAGTGTATAAGGTATTGATGATTATGGGCGTGATGCCGATGGAAAAGGCGGAATTGGCCATTTACCAACTTAAGGGTGTTTCTCAAGTTTGATTCAATCAATGAAAGGAAGGGAGGATAGTTGATGCGGGTCCTCTCGATTGGAAAAGTTCAAAGTTGCTTTCCTTGATAGGTTATTTCCCCTTGAGATGAGGGAGGCAAAGGTACTTGATTTCATCAAACTTCATCAACGAAGCATGTGTGAAGGAATATGCTTTGAAGTTCACACAATTATCTCGATATGCTTCTACTATGGTTGCCAATCTTAGGGCAAGAATGAGTAAGTTTGTTTCGGGTATGTATGAGATGGTGGTTAAGGAATGTCGTACCATTATGCTTATCAGCGACATGGACATTTATTGTCTCATGGTTCATGCTCAACAAATTGAAGGGGAGAAACTTAAGGAGATGTCTAGGGAGGAAAAGAGGGCAAAAATCGGTGATGGTAACCTCTCGCACTCAAGGTCCGATGGACATGGTCGTTCTAAGTATCGACAAAGGTTTTCCGGTCAAGGTTCCTACAATGTTCCTCCTAAGTTCAACAAAGATAGGGTGCCTAACAATAAGCCTCAAGCATGAAACAATAGTGGATCTTCATTGCCTTCTTGTGCTAAAATGAAAAACAGAACGAGGGTAAATGTCTAGCCAGTTCCAATGCTTGCTTTGGTTATCATAAAATGGATCACAAGATAAGGGATTGTCCCTCAATTTCTAAAAAATATAGAGTTGATTTTTAAAGGGCTCAACCTAATATTCCATTTGGTTCTAGTTGAAGTCAGAAGCAAAGTAGATTTTATGCACTTCAAACTCGTCATGAGCAAAAAGGTTCTCCCGATGTGGTTACCGGTATATTGAAAGTCTTCCAACTTAATTTTTATGCTTTAATTGACCCTGGTGCTACCTTAACTTTTGTGATGCCAAATGTCGCTGTTAGGTTGGATATTCTTTTGGATGTGTTGTTAGATCCTTTCTTTATCTCTACCCTTGTTGGTAATTCTATCATGGCTAAGAGGGTCTACAAAAAGTGTCCCATTTTCTTAACCCATAGAGTCACTCATATTGATCTTGTAGAGGTTGATATGCTAGATTTTAATGTTATTATTGGTATGGATCGACTACATTCATGTTATGCTTCTATTGATTGTAGAACCCGTGTTGTCAAGTTTCAGTTTCCGAATGAGCCTATCGTAGAGTGTAAAGGGGGAAATTTTATACCTAAGGGTCATTTTGTTTATTGTTTTAAAATATAAAGATGATTTTCAAGGGTTGCATTTACCATATGCTTAGGGTGAGGGACATAGATTCTGAGACCCCTACTCTTCAGTCAGTCTCGTTGTAAATGATTTCCAGAAGTGTTTGCCGATGACTTACTCGATATTATTCCCAAAATGGAAATAAACTTCGGTATTGACCTTCTTCTAGATACTCAAACTATTTCCATTCATCCTTACTGAATGGCTCCAGCAGAACTTAAGGAATTGAAAGAGCAATTGAAAGATTCGTTGAATAAGGATCGGTTTTATACGACCGAGTATCTCTCCATGGGGTGCTCTAGTTTTGTTCATTAGAATGTGAGATGGTTCACTTCGTATGTGTATTGACTATATTCAGGTGAACAAGGTGACCATTAAGAATAAGTATCCTCTCCCAAGGATAGATGATTTGTTTGACCAATTTCAAGGGGAAAGTTACTTCTCTAAGATTGACCTTCGGTCAGGTTATCACCAATTGAAGGTGAAGGATGATGACATTCCGAAGACAGCTTTTCAAACTCGGTATGGTCATTATGAGTTTTATTAATTTCGTTTGATTTGAGTAATGCTCGACGGAATTTATGGATTTGATAAATAGGGTGTTTAGACAATACCTTGACATGTTTGTGATTGTGTTCATTGATGATATGTTGATCCATTCAAAGAGTGAAGATGAGCATACCAATCATTTGAGGATTGTGTTGCAAGTCCTCAAGAACCAACAAATCTTTGCAAAGTTTAGTAAATGTGAGTGTTCGTTAAGATCTGTCGCTTTCCTTGGTCATATTGTTTCTGGTAAGGGTATTGAGGTAAATCCTAAGAAGACGAATGTGATCAAGAGTTTGCCTAGGTGTTTCATCCAAAAGCACACGCAAGTGCACGTGGTCACTCAAGTAGTACAACGACTATTTCGAGCCGGATTATCGAACCCAAAGGACTTCAAATCAACAAACACTAACTTTCTTGTAACTAAAATAAATATACTTATGCAACAAACAATTTTAGGAATTTGTTTGTATACACTAAATTGAACAATTTCAAATATTAATTACTACAATTAAACAGTCGCAAACAAAGGAATCTCGCAATTAGGGAAATATTCAAGGGTTGTAGCATATACCAATTTCAAACATCATAATAACTTATCCTAGCATTCGACAGGTTAACCTCATTGTTGATTCACAAGGTTGATTTTATGATCATGATCTCCCGACCTCTAATCACCTACCATCATTGACAGCCTAACTACATCGTTGATCGGGGATAGGCATGAACCAATAGCGAAGCATTAAACTATCATCTTGCACATTAATCAAACGCGGCATATAGGTATAATCCTATCCTATATACGAAACACTCTAAGTTTTACCCTAGAATGAACACGCTTCTCCCATTCTTTGGTGTATCCCTCTATTCGTCTTGCGAGTTCAAGAGTGGACAATGGGTTTATTTTAATGTTAATAAGTCATAAAAATAGTTAAACAAGAATGCAAGAATAAATCGTAAGAAAACCCATCTCATGCTAGAAATAAAAACTATTACTCAATTAATCGTCGCTACAACCTTAGAATAAGGGAATTTAGTTACTCATAGAATGAAACATCATCAAATAATATTCAAAGATCATAGAAGTGTTTACAAAGATGAAGGAGTAGAAGAAAAGCCCTAGAGAATGTCAGCAAAATCGCCCAAATCGTATTTTCCCATTTTTCAAAAACTAAATAATGATAAAATAATACAACTGGACTATTTATACTCTGAAATAAAACACGTGACAAAATTTTGGAGTAGTCACAGACCTGTTCCCTTGCTGCACATTTCGAATAACCTGAGCCAACTCCGCAACGCGCGTCCATCATGCAATTCACTGTTTTGTAAAATTCATTTTCCACATGCTGGCTTCAGATCTGCCATGCGGAGGTGCTCCCTCACAATGTATTTTTCCAGCTTCTTGGCCATTTCTCCTTAGCAACTTCGACTTCTAATCTTCAAGCTCATGCATGGTGTCGTTTTTCGATCCTTTTCCTTGCTTTGCACCCTGCAACATCTAACCATATGTGTTAGAGGAAACACGATAAATGGACTCTAAAATTGCACTACCGATTAGGAATTTTCTCTCAAACTTAATATGGGATAAATTGGGTATTAGGCGCATAAATACGCCTAAGATCACCACCCCACACTTAAAACTTTGTTCATCCTCGAACACTTCCGCTCTTTCATGCATACGACGACTCTACTACCCTTCCAGCTAAAGACAATCCAACTTCGGCCACAACAACCACACGAGTTTCAAAACACGCATGACAACACTATACATTCAGCAGGACAACTCCTCCAAAACAATCTAGCCTCAGGA
The DNA here is from genome assembly GCA_029582725.1 of Solanum chiquidenum. NCBI lineage: Eukaryota > Viridiplantae > Streptophyta > Magnoliopsida > Solanales > Solanaceae > Solanum > Solanum chiquidenum. The sequence goes on from JAJOOS010007310.1 coordinate 32,332, forward strand.
ATGAAATCTTGTAACGCACCAAACTTATGCACAGTTTTTGGATACACAGTTACAACAGTTACCAGCCTTCATTAAACATGTGCCCTCACCACAAGTGAACAGCCTGATTTACTCACATATTAAAAATTCAAACAATAATGGGTGTGGGAAGCAAATTTCGCTCACACTCTCAAACGAATTCACATGCCACAACCAACGAACCATAGGCTTGCCCTTAGTGTACTAAATCACTACTTTCAAGAATGCGGAAGTTCAAGATCAATTAGGTCTTTTAAGGGTTATAATGTAGGCTAGGGGACATGTAGGAACTATTTTTGGCTATGAATAGTGACTACATTCCCAAGCGCTTTAATACAAGACAAACTTCATTGTTGGAACTTCTTTTAATAACCTTCTTCTATGCCCCTTTTCTTGAAATCACTCGGCACTTTGTTGTAAGGCACTCAACATTTATTTCTTCCCGGTACGGAACCATTATTATTATTATTATTATTATTATTTTTAATTTTTTTAATACAAGCCAGACATAAGCAAAGGGGCTTCACACTTCATTCTTTCTTTTCCTTCACTATCTTTCACTCCAAGCGCTTAGAAGCGTTTGGATCAAATTTATAGGCCATAGAAGGAATGGGAATAAGCTTCATGTTTGGCTACCAACGAATAAGTCAGAGGCTCGATGGGGTTAACTAAAGATATAAATCAAGGTGGGTACTGGATGAAAACAAACAAGGCTATCAAAGAAATTCCTATATCACTTTCTCAACTCCATATCCTCTTTTACGTTTTGAAGACACACCAGGCAAGTTCCGGACAACAATTAGTAGTTAGGAATACACAAACCTCACACACATGGCACACATTCCAATCAGAATTGATCACTACAGACTACTTCCCAATCACTGGTGTGAATTCATTTTAAGCACACGCCATTTAGAGTCACATACAAGAACCTAAATGTCTCAACACAGAGTCATCCATTATTTTCAACCTTCACCCTAAACCAATGCAACTGTGCAGCCTTAGAAAGATGTCAATCTTATAGACCCAATGAAGGAAACTGCCCTTAAGACGGATGTCATCCATCTATCATATGGAAGCTTGACTCAACTATGATACTGACTCAATCCTAAGAAACAAAATATATTTTATACGGTTCAACGGGACTATCCTTGGCCAAAGAAACGAAAACAACTTCCAAGGAACCCATAAAAAAATAGCAAAAACAAAAATATTTACATAATATTTAAACAAATATAATACTCCCACCCCACACTTAAAATGCAACACTATCCCAAGTGGGACATATATCAAATGAAAGCAAAGTAGGGCGGGTGTACTTCCCTGATCATTCATCCATGTGAGCATCACCGCCGGTGCCCTCAAGACCCAACATGTCACCATTATCTGCATCAGAATCGGATTCACTAACCCATATGGTTCGTCTCTTGTCTTCATCAGTTGGAACATCATCCCATACGGGCTCCAGAAATGCGGGCTTGAATCCTAGCAATGCTTCAACATATTCATTTAGGGGGTACGTCATTGTAATTTTGTCCAACTACTCCTGAGTTTAAGCTCGACACCCATTTCTATGGTGCAACATTTCCAGTCTAAACATACGCATCATGATAAGATCATCCCTCGTGTTGCGCTCAGCAGTAGTAAGGGTGGGTCCATGCAAAAAAAAATTCCCCTTTGTCTTTGTGACATCTAGGGGTGTGGTGAACAAAGGTGCCATGTAGTCCACGCTTTCCTCTGGTACTCCAGCTCGCCTGCACAAATTAGTGATTATACCCCCAAAAGCATACCTTCTACCTCGATGCACTCTAGCATTTCGCATGGCCGATTTCAACACCGCTCCTATATTATGGGTACATCCATCATCATAGCATAGACCAAGCACGCGCGGTCCCTCGTCACTTTAGTGAAATGCAACCCTGGTATCAAGAAATTCATTACAATTCTTTTCCACATCTGGGCTTCACGATTCATGTGAGCATAAGGATATGATTGATGATAGCCACGGTACCCATGCCTAATCCACTTCGCAGTGGACTGTGCTCCACACAGAGTGTGTCCAATCTGTTGATAAGGAGGACTGATATTTAATTCTGTTAGGACATCAAAAGGGGCTTCTGCAATACTCAATATTTTATTTATAGCTGAGGGTGTTAGAGGGACCTCCACGCCACACACTTTTACAAAGTGAGAACGAGCATCGAGTTTCCAATTTGCATAGAATTCTCGAACCACACTAACATTGGACTCTATTGGATCCTGAAAGATGAATCCTATGTGCAACTCTTGTAGGCGGCACATAATTCGAGGGAACTCCCTCTCTAATTGCACATCATCAAGTATTATATCTGAAAAGTACTTGGCTTCAGTGTGTAATTCATACCACTTTTTTCCCTCAGATGTGATGCCTTAACCCCGTAGCATTGGGTCTGCCCTCTTGGGACTGCGGGTGCTGGGGGAATGGTTGTGCCAGTCCTTACTCATTTACGGCTGCTAGACACATCCACTTTTCCAGACCTTTGTGTGCCAGACATGCTATCCTGCAATAAGACAGTTATCAATTCAATTATTGAAACCCAATCATGGAAAATTTACCCCACACTTATTTTGAAGCACCAATATCACAAACAACAAGGTACTCAAACATCCCAATGTTGTTTTCATCATATTATTCTCACACCCACATAATTCAAACACAAAAACAACCCTTGCTACTTTAATTCTGCTCAAGAATTTGAACCAACAACCATGCTTCTACTCAATCATTCCCTTTATAATCAAATTTGCTACTCAAGACTTCACAACACCCAATTTTTAACTCACCCATTCAAAGTTCCCTTTCTATTATCAACCAAGTTCATTCTAACAAGGTTTACAACCATGAATATCATTAAATAGGAAGAAGCCACAAAGAAAAAAAAATTCAACAAACAAAACCAACTTACCCATCAACCACATGAATACTAGCCCTAACTTTAGTAATTCATCCCAAAGAAAAAACCAAAAGAGTAGGAAACATACCTTTAATTCTTAGCCCCACGAAAATTGAAGAACTTGGTGAGAAATTTCCACTTCGCAATATAGATTTGTTTTTGAAAGAAAAGAGTTTGGGTTGAAGGGGAAAGGAAATTGATGAAGTTATGTGGAGAGAAATGGGGTTAAAGGGGTGGATTTGGGAATTAAAAGAGCATGGGGGTCGGGTTTTACCATATTAGCCAGGTAAAACCTGACTTTTTTAATGAAAATAATCCGAAAACTTACGAGGTCCGTGATGCAGAGTTGTCTCGGACATGCCTTGTGACTTCTACTTCGTCACGCGGGAGAACTTGTGCGCAACAGAATCATGTCCGCGATGCGCTCTAGTCACGAACTCCACTGTTAAGCCCTCACAATTTTTTTTATTTCCAGTAACAGGTCTGCGATATGGAGCTATTGCGGACTACACTTGTATTTGTGAGTCTTCTCATGGGGCGCCCATCACCTTGCAGAAACGAGTCCGCGACGCGGCCAGGTCCCTTACTCAACTATTTTTCGCCCAAAATTTCTCTCCTTTTTATTTACTTACAAAGTACAACTTCAAAAATAAATAAATTGACCTATAACTAAAACAACAAGAACTTACCTATCAAAAAAAATAAAAAGAAAACGTACTCTATAATACAAAGTCACGGGTTGCCTCCCGAGTAGTGCCTGATCATTCATTGCTCAAATCCAAACTCTCTTCTTCTCGATCCACCTCTTGTCTGAAGTAATGCTTCACCCTCTGTCCATTTACTATAAATATGGACTGGTTACCTTTATTCCATAACTCTACAGCTCCTTGGTCGGTCATGCGCACCACCTCAAATGGTTCGCTCTATTTTGACTTCAACTTACCTAGAAACAACCGCAATCTAGAGTTAAACAATAATACCTTTTTACCAGGCTCAAAGAGTCAAGGCACAATATGATTATCATGCCATCGCTTAGTCTTCTCCTTATAGAGCTTAGCATTTTTATAGGCATGGAGTCTGAATTCCTCAAATTCATGTAGCTGACCCATTATTTTTCTCCCGTCTAATTCTGGATCAAGATTCAACTTCTTCACTACCTAGTAAACCTGATGTTCTAACACAACTTGAAGGTGACACACTTTAACAAACACCAAGTGATAGGGAGAAGTCCCTATTGGTGTCTTATAGGAAGTCATGTACGTCAATAATGCATCATCGAGCTTTATTGCCCAGTCTTTCCTTTGGGCATTCACTATTTTCTGCAGAATCTGCTTCACCTCCCGGTTTGATACTTCTACCTGGACACTAGTTTGAGGGTGATACGTTGTAGCTATCTTGTACCTGACTACATATTTAACTAAGATATTCTTCACCAATTGATTTATGAAGTGTGTCCCTCCATCACTGATTATTGCTCTAGGAGTTCCAAACCGAGTGAAGATATGTTTCTTCAAAAACTTCAGCACCACTTTAGCATCGTTAGTAGGCATAGCTACTGCCTAAACCCACTTTGACACATAGTCCACATCCACAAGTATATATTGATTTCCATTGGATTGAGGGAATGGTCCCATGAAGTCGATCCCTAAACATCAAATATTTCGACCTCTAAGATGTTATGCAATGGCATCTCATGTCGTTTGGAAATAGTCCTCATCCTCTGGCATTGATCATAATTTTTCACATACTCTGCAACATCTTTAAACATAGTAGGCCAGAAAAAACATGATTGGAGCACCATATGTGTAGTGCACTCACCTCCATGATGACCCCTATATGCAGACGAGTGGCAACTATCCATCACTTGTCTTATCTCAGATTCATGTACAAACATCCTCATCATTTTGTCAGGGTCTTGCTTAAATAGATAATGCTCATCCCATATGTAGAACCGAGCATCATAAATTAGCCTCTTCTTTTGATGTGTGGTTGCATCCGACGGGAACAATCCGCTCACCAAATAATTTACAATATTTGCGTACCATTGTAATTTTGTCACCTCTAGTGCCAATAGCTGTTCGTCAGGAAACTCTTCCCGAATCTGACTTTGCTCCACCACATGTGTTGAACTCTCCAACCTGGACAAGTGATATGCAATCAAATTTTCAGAAACTCTTCGGTCCTTGATCTCTATGTCAAACTCTTGCAATAATAGAATCCACCTAATCAACTGTGGCTTTGCATCCTTCTTATTGAACAGGTACCTGATAGCTGCATGGTTAGTATAAACAACAACTTTAGTCCCTACCAGGTAAGATCTAAATTTTTCAAAAGCATAGACCAAGGCTAATTTTTGTTTTTCGGTCACTGTGTAGTTGGTTTGGGTTGCATCCAATGTTTTACTTACATAATAGATTGATTGAAAAACCTTCTATTTCCTTTTCTCTAACACTGCTCCTACAACCACATTACTTGTGTCACACATCAGCTCAAAAGAAAGCTCCCAATTTGGGGGTGTCAAGATTGGAGCTTCTGTCAACTTATTCTTCAAGGCTTCAAAAGCTTGAATGCACTTCTCATCGAAGATGAATTTCATCTCCTTCTCTAGGAGACTGCACATGGGTCTTGCAGTCTTAGAGAAATCCTTAATAAATCTCCTGTAGAAACTAACATGATCCAAGAAACTTCTCACCCCTTTAAACAGAGACTGGGGGAGGTAGCTTTTAAATGACTTCCACTTTGGCACGATCAACTTCCAACCCTCGCTTTTACGACTTATGGCCCAATACAATCCTTTCCTTCACTTGAAAATGACATATTTCCCAGTTTAGGACGAGATTAGTTTCCTCGTATCTAGCCAGCAACTTGTCCACATTTTCTAGACACTTGTCAAATACTCTCTAAAGACTGAGAAGTCATCCATGAATATCTCCACAAAATCTTCAACCATCTCATGAAAGATGGCCATCAAGCATATTTGGAAGGTGGCTGGGGAATTGCATTGCCCAAACAACATTTGCTTGAAAGCATATGTCCCATATGGACAAGTGAATGTCGTTTTCTCCTTGTCCTCTGGTGCAATCACGATTTGGTTGTATCCTGAATAACCATCTATGAAACAATAATATTCTTGCCCAGCTAACCTGTCCAGCATATGATAAATATTAGGAACAGGGTAGTGATCCTTTCTGGTAGCCTCATTCAATTTCTTGTAATCCATGCATATTCGCCACCCTGTCACTGTCCTAGTTGGATTCAGCTCATTCTTTTCATTGGTGATCACTGTCATGTCTCCTTTTTAGGAACACACTGAACCGGGATGACCCACTTTCTATTTGAAATCGGGTATATAATACCCGCATCAAACCATTTAATCACCTCCTTGCGCACCACATCTTTCATCATTGGGTTTAATCTGCGTTGAGGTTGTACACTTGACTTGTGGCCCTCCTCTATAAATATCATGTGCATGCATAAACCTGGGTTGATGCCATGTATGCCAGCCATCTACCAGCTTATTGCCTTTTTCTTCTTCCTCAATTTTTTCAGAGAGGCCTCAACCTGCACTTCAGACAAAGCAGAAGAAAGGATTACATGTAACGATTCATTAAACCCTAAGAATGCATACCTGAGATGAGAGGGGAGATCCTTTAACTCCAACTTCGGTGCTTCCTCAATTGATGGCTTAGGAGGTGGTCCTAATACTCTGTTTAAAACTTATGAAGCATACTCACATTTTGGACATCTAGAATGCTAGTCAACTCCTAGGCTTCAACGTCCCCCTCAATGTCCTACCCAATTAACACTTTCTCTAAAGGGTCTTGGGCTTCAACATGTTTAGTTGTTGTTTCCTCATCAATGACTATAAATGCTGAAAGCTCCTCATATATTGCAGGCAACTTCATTGCCTTGTACACATCAAAGACCTCTACCTTGTCATGAGCCTTAATTGTTAGTCTACCACCTGCCACATCAATTAACGCACCACTGGTTGATAGGGATAGGCGTTCCAAAATAATGGGACCTCTAGGTTAGGCTCAAAATCCAAAATAACAAAGTCTACGGGGAAGATTAGAGTTCCCACTTGGACTAAGCCATCCTTAATCACGCCATCTGACCTTGCTACCGAATGGTCGGCTAATTGCAACATTATGGTTGTGGACTTGGGCCTTCCTAGTCCCAACTTAAGAAACATGGATGTAGGCATCAAGTTGATACTCGCGCCCAAATTGCACAACCCTCTTGCCTCAATATACTTACCAATTTTTATTTGCACAATAAAACTCCCTGGATCTTTCAACTTAGTTGGGAGCCTATTCTGAATCCTAGAAATGCACTCCTTAGTGAGTGCCACTGTTGCATACTTCGCCAATCTACTCTTGTTGGCCACAACATCTTTCACATATTTGGCATACTTATGAATTCCCTGCAACATCTCAATCAACGACAAGTTAATATGCACTTGTTTTAGTAGTTCAATATACTTACAAAAACATTCTTCCTCCTTCTACTTTTTGAATTTCTATGGGAATGGACGAGGTGGTTTTTCTTTTGGTTCCTCATCCACCCTTTGCTCACTTGGTCCAGCTTTATCTACCTATTTTCCTTTTTCTTCAACAACTTTGGTCTATAGAGTTTACTCCTGCAATGGATGACCATTATGAGTACTTACAACATTTACTTATTTTGGGTTTGGATCAGTATTTCCAGGCAAACCCCCTTGTGGTCGAGAATTCTGGGGACTAGCAAACTGCCTAAAGTGCCTCTCCAAATTCTGAGTCGCTAGTTGATTGTTTCTTACATCTGCTACGAACTTAGCTTGGTCAGCCTTGATTTTTTTTAGCATGTCTTCCACACTCATATCACTTTGCTTGGCAGCCTGCTGATTACCACGACCTTGCTGGTTTTCATGGCTTTGCTGAATGTAATGTTGTCCACTACCTTTTGGCCTGTACTGGTTCTGTCCTTGGTGTTGGTTTTGATTACCACCCCATGAAAAGTTTGGGTGGTTCCGCTAGCTTGGACTGTAGGTATTGCCATAATTTTGGTGATTTCCTCCTCGCTGGGCATTACCTACAAAATGAACAGATTCTGGGTTTGCCCCACATACCTCATTAGTGTGATCTCCACCTCAACATATTTCACACCATGTTATTGGTTGCTGCACCATATTAACTTGAGCTAGTTGTTGTCCTAGTGACATGTTGCTGAAGTGTGTAGTCATCATATTCTGCATTGCTGCAATTTGTGCAGTTAAGGCTGTCACTGCATCCACTTCCAACACTCCAGCAGTCTTTCTTACGACCGGTTTAGCTCCTTCTCCATTCCACTCGGGATTACCTTGTGAAATTATATTAAGCCATGTAAATAACTCAGCATATGTCTTCTCCAAAGCTTCTCCACCTGCAGCAAAATCAAGTAAAATTTTCGTGCTTGGTTTCAACCCTTCAATGAAGGTGTGAACCAACACCACATTAGCTTGATGATGATGTGGACAACTCAACAACATGGACTTAAACATGTCCCAAGCTTGGTACAAGTTTTGTCCTCCTTTATGTCGGAAGCTCAATATATCACTACTCAGCTTAGAAATTATCTCGGAAGCAAAATATTGTATCAAGAACTTCCGAGCAAGATCATCCCAAGATGTTATGGAATATGCGGGCTCAGAGTTCAACCATCATTTTGCTTTCCGTAGCAGAGAAAAGGGGAATGGGGTGAGCCTCACATAATTCGAGTTTACTCAAGTTGGAGTGTACATGTCACTAATCTCAAGGAAATTTTGAATATGCACTTGTGGGTCTTCATGAGATAGACCAGTGAACTGTCCATTTGTGTGCAATGGTTGCACCATGCTCTACTTCAATTCAAACCTCCCACCAGCTGCAGGTTTCTGAATACTTAAAGTAACATTGGTGGTGCGTGGGATTGCCACGTCTCTCACTTTCATTTCTACCATCATTACAGGTGTGCCTTGATCCTTACTTTCTACTGGGAATTCTAGTTCACTAGTGACGAGAGGAACATGATATGTGAGTCTTCTTTGCCTTCTCCGATTCAGCTAGAGGCCCTACCAAATCCTGGTCGTCTTCCTGTGTGAAATCTTGACACCCTGTAAAATGAATAGATAAGATCAAGTTGTCAACACTTGTACAAATAATTTAGAAACTCAAAAATTAAATATCTGCCAATTTTAAAGTTCCCAGCAGCGGCACCAAAAACTTGTTGCGTCCAAAAGAACACACAAGTGCATGTGGTCACTTAAGTAGTACATCGACTCTTTTGAGCCGGATTATCGAGCCCAAAAGACTTAAAATCAACAAACACTAACTTTATTGTAATTAAAATAAATTTACTTATGAAACAAACAAATTTAGGAATTTGTTTGTATCAACTAAATTGAACAATTTTAAATATTAATTACTACAATTAAATAGTTGCAAACAAAGGAATTTCACAATTTTGAAAATATTCCAGGGTTGTAGCATTTACTGATTTCAAACATAATAATAACTTATCCTAGCATTCGACAGGTTAACCTCATTATTGATTCACAAGGTTGATTTTACGATCATGATCTCCCGACCTCTAATCGCCTACAACCATTGAAAATCGAATTACATCGTTGAGCGAGGATACGCATGAACCAATAGCGGAGAATTAAGCTATCATCTTGCACATTAATCAAACGCAACATATAGGTATAATCCTATCCTATATACAAAACACTCTAAGTTTTACCTAAGAATGAACACACTTCTCCCATTCTTTGGTCTATCCCTCTATTCGTCTTCCGAGTTCAATAGTGGACAATGAGTTTATTTTAATGTTGATCAGTCATTAAAATTGTTAAACAAGAATGCAAGCATAAATCATAAGAAAATCCATCTCATGTTGGAAATAAATACCCTAGAATAAGGGAATTTAGCTACTCGTTGAATCAAACATCATCAAATAATATTCAAAGATCATAGAAGTATTTACCAAAATGGAGGAGTAGAAGAAATTCCCTAGAGAATGTCAACATAATCGCCTAAATCGTGTTTTCTCATTTTTCAAAAACTGAATAATGATAAAATAATACAAGTGGACTATTTATAGTCTGAAATAAAACATGTGACACAATTCTGGAGTCTAGGTCCACAACGCGGACATGTTCCCTCGCTGCACATTTTGAATAGCTCGAGCCAACTTCGTGACGCGCGTCCATCGCGCATTCCACCCTTTTGTAAAACTTGTTTTTTACATGCTGGCTTCAACTCCGCGACGTGGAGGTGTTCCCTCACAATATATTTTTCTAGCTTCTTGGCCATTTCTCCTTAGCAATTTTGACTTCTAATCTCCGAACTCATGCATGGTGTTCTTTTTCACTCATCTTCCTTACTTTGCACCCTGCAACATCTAATCATATTAGTTAGAGAAAACACGATAATTGGACTCTAAAATTGCACTACTAATTAGGAATTTTCTCTCAAACTTAGCTAGATATATGGGATAAATTAGGTATTAGGCGCATAAATACGCCTAAGATCACTAGGCATCTATCCCCTTTGGATATTAGAAGTTTCTTAGATTTAGTCGATTCCTATAGAAGGTTTGTTGAAGAGTTCTCTTCAATTGCCTCTCCATTGATGGCATTGACCCAAAAGAAGGTTAAATTCATATGGTCGGAAGCTTGTGAGAAGAGTTTTCAAGAATTGAAAGATAGGTAAGAAATTATTCAGTGGAAATTGGTTGTTGGATCAACTTCAAACGGTCATATCTTTTAGCACAACATGAATTAGGTGACCCATGACCTGTCAAATTAAAGATAAGTCTCTTTCTAACGCCACAGAGTTTGCTAAAATCCAATCTCAGAGTAAAAAGTTATTCTCATTTTAGTGAATCCACATCGGGAAGACCACGAACCACAACCACAGACGATGGTTGGTAGTCCAAATAACGGTCCGTAGGTCCCTCCATGGATGGCCTAATTCATATTTTAAGTTAGGGTAATTTAGGTCTTTTTTCTATGCGTTAGGGCCCTTAAACTACATCGTTTAATGCCTAAACTACGTTATTTTACTCAGTCTAAGCCTAATAACTTAGTCAGACTCACACAGAACCCTCATTCTCCAAAACTCATCCAAACTTGGAGCAAAAAAAGAGGAAAAGTCGACCAAACCTCCCAACAACAAGCGACATTGTTCTTCAAAGATCATCCCCGAAATTAAAGGATTTCTCTGTAGATTTCGTCACCAGGTCTGTGGGATTTCACTAGTGGGTTCCTTTCATCCACGAGGTCCCTAGAATTGATTCAGCTCCTTGATTCTCCACATTTTGTTCAGACCTAGGGTTTCTAAAACCTTGGATATTTACTGTGATTTAGTTATTGTAGTATCCTAAATCAATATAGCTTGTGTCTTGAAAAGTTTGCTTAATTCCTTGCATGAAACTCAAAACCCTAGTTTGTATGAATTCTTTTAGCTCACGAATTATTCTTGCTAGGTCAGTTAAACGGATAATAATTCTCTAGAATTCGAATGTCACATTATAAATATATAACTGTTGCATTCTCAGATTGCATGTCGGTATTTTGAGCTATTCAATATTTTAGTTACAGTTGTGTCATACATATATTCAGTTGGGAGTAGACATAGAACCGAGTTGGACAAAGGTTCAGTGTACCCTCATAGTCCTAGAACTACGTGCCTCGTAGGATTATAAGTCCTCTTTGTTGGTCATCATATTAAGTGATCACGTCAGTCATGCCTTTATACCCCGAGCAAGGTATATTGGGTCCTCTCGATGGGGCGTGTACATCGGACTCCACATTTAGCTCACGTGGTTTTATGTCGGTTAATGGTAGCTCCCACAGTCAGACTCTCAGTGCATTTGACCAGGTTTTCAGTATATACTTCAGCATTCAGTTCAGCATGTTATGTTCATGATTAGTACTTGGTAATTACATTCAGCTTAGCTTTTTAGTTATGTTTCAGTATTTACATTCTTGCTCAGTTATGCTTTGTTTTGATTATATATATATTTGTCCAGCATAGTATCTATATCATGCATTCTTAGTACATTCCAAGTATTAATGCATACTATGCGCTATATTTTTTCATGATGTAGGTTCAGGTACTCATAATCCAGATCACGCTTAGATCGATTCTCGGTCCGCATTCAACAGCTTCAGTGGTGAGTCCTCATATTCCGAGGATAATAGACATGCTTTCATTTTAGTCTTTACTTTCAGTTTTCAATTTTGTTAGAGTTAGCTGGGGGCATGTCCCAGCAACTAAGCTCAGCTAAAGGCTTTTCAGACATAGTAATAGATTCAGCTTGAGTTGTTAAGTGGTTTCCAGTTATCACTATACTCTTAGTATGTTATATATATTCAGACTATTTTGGTGTTGTTCCCTATTTTCAGCTATCCACTAGTTTTATCTTCCGTATAGTTCATGTTTTATTTAGTTATTTCCATTATGCTTATGATATGCCAGACACATGGTTAGCTTGGGGTCACTCGTGATCCTAGGTCCTATGTTACATCAATGGGGTAGCCTTGGGGTGTGAAAAACTTGATATCAGAGCATTGGATTCAAGACTCCTAGGAAGTCTGAAGGCCGCACTAAGTAGAGTCTTTTTCTTGGATATGTAGCGCGCCACATATATGAGGGGGAAGCTACTAAGTGTTCTAATAAAAACTTTCCTTCTTTCTTTTCCAACTCGTACTATAGAGTATGAACTCTATTTAATCTCATTCTAATTCATGCTCTTGGCATTTTGGACAACCAGCAGCTCTATCAGACCCATTGAATGAGAAAGTCACACATGCTTGCTTTCCAAGTGCTTGCTCAGGCCATGACTGCCTAGGTCAATCAGTAGTTTGTGGCCCTAACTCCATCGCAGACTAACACTGCTGCAGCAAGAATCTGAAACTTCACTAGAATGAACACTCTAAAGTTTCATAAGTCTAAGTAAAAAGAGGATCCACAAGGGTTTCTCGATGACATGTAGAAGGTGACAAACATTATGTGTGTCATTTCAGTCGAAGGTGCAGATTTAGCCGCCTATCAGTTGAAGGGAGTGGCCTACACTTGGTACCAGCAGTGGGAGAATTACAATTCTTCTATTTATATGTTTATACATTGTTAGATCCACATGCTACACTGTATTTTGTAACTCCCTATATAGCAGTAAACTTTGGTGTCATTCTAGAAACTCTTTTAGAACCCTTCTCAGTATCTACTCCAGTTGGTGACCTAGTTATAGCTAGATGGGTATACAGAAAGTGCCATTTCACAGTCTCTCAGAAAGTCACCTCAACAGATCTTGTAGAGTTAGAGATGGTAGATTTTGACATCATTCTAGGCATTGATTGGTTACATTCCTGTTATGCCTTAGTCAATTGTAGAACTGGAATCGTTTGGTTTCAGTTTCCAAACGAGCCAGTCTTAGAATGTAAGGGTAGTAGCTCAGTGCCTAGAGGTCGATTTATCTCTTACCTTAAGGCCAAAAAAATAATTTCCAAGGGGTATATCTATCATCTTGTTCATGTTAAGGATTCAAAGTCCGAAACCCCAACTCTTGAGTCAGTCCCTATAGTAAATGAGTTTCCAAAAGTGTTCCCAGAAGATTTTCCCGGAGTTCCTCCCGGAAGGGAAATCGACTTCGAAATATATCTCCTTCCAGATACCCAGCCCATTTCGATTCCTTCTTAGAGAATGGCTCCAATTGATCTAAAGGAATTGAAAGGACAATTGAAAGACCTTTTAGATAAGGGCTTCATCAGACCTAGTATCTCTCTATTGGGTGAACTAGTGTTGTTCATGAAAAAGAAAGACGATTCTCTCAGAATGTGCATTGACTGTCGCCAGTTGAACAAAGTCACAATCAAGAATAAGTACCACATCTTCAGGATTGATGACTTATTCGACAACCTTTATGGTGCTAGTTGATTTTCCAAGATAGTCCTCAGATTCGGCTATCATCAGCTCAGAGTTAGAGATAGTGGCATTCAAACATAGCTTTCATGACTTGGTATAGTCACTATGAATTTGTAGTTATTTCTTTTGGACTAACAAATGCTTATGCAGCTTTCATGGACTTAATGAACAAAGTGCACAAATAGTATTTGGACTTGTTTGTTATCATCTTTATTGATAATATCCTCATTTATTCTTGGAGTGAGGAAGAGCATGCGACTCATCTAAGAGTTTTTCTGCAAACTCTTAAAGATCACTCTTTATTATCCAAATTCAGCAAATGTGAATTATGGTTACAGCTGGTCGCTTTCCTTGGTCATGTGGTATCTAGCGAAGGAATCTGAATGGATTCTCAGAAAATTGTGGTAGTGAAACTGTAACACCTCAGAAATCAAACCCACAAAAAAATTCAGAAAATCAGAAGCTACAGGGACCACCTACGGACCGTGGAATGATTTACGGTCCGTGTTGGTGGTCCGTAGATGGACACTGCAACCCAACTCAGAAAATTAGCTAATTCTCGACCCACGGACAGACCCACGGTCCGTAGGTCAGACCACGGTCCGTAGGTCAGACCACGGTCCGTAGGTCAGACCACGGTCCGTAGGTCAGACCACGGTCCGTAGGTCAGACCACGGTCCGTGGTCTGTGTTCGTGGATCAAGATCCCTTTTACCCAAACTCTTACATGAACTACGGCCAACCAACACGGACCGTCGTTCTATCTACGATTCGTAGGTCTGACCGTAAGTGGGGGTCAACAGCCAATTAGAGGAAATTATTGATTGGGTCAACTTCATATAGTCATAACTCCCAGCACAAAAGAAATTATGTGTCCCATGACCTATAATAAGATAGATAATTGAATCCTCTTTCCAACTCCGCTGAGTTTGCTAAATCCGATCTCCGAGTAAAAAGTTATGCTCGTTTTAGTGAATCCCTATTGGACAGACTTGACCGACGGACCCAAACGACGGCCAGTAGATCAAATGACAGACCGTCGTTCCTTCCGTGGATGGGCTTCGCCAAAATTAAGTCAGGGGTCCTTTTGTCTTTAGCTATTTCATTGGACCCCTAAGCTACGTCGTTTAGACCTTAAATTATGAGCTTTTAGTCACTTTAAGCGTAGAAACATAACTAGAACTTACCTAAGTGAGATCATTCTTCAAAACATAGAAAAATTAGAACGCTGAGTGGAGAAAGAGGTCAAGAACCCTAGTTCAAGAACGCATCAAGTTTCCTCCAGTTCCAGCCCCGAAATCGACGAATTTCTTCATGGAATTTGTCACCAGGTATGTGGGATTTCACTAGTGGGTTCCTTTCGCCCATTAGGTCCCTAAAATTCAATCAAAATCTTGAATCCATGATTATGAACAAACTTAGGGTTTCTGAATTTCAACAGATCAGCATGAATTAGTTATTTAAATGTTCCAAATTAGATTATCATGTTTGTACTCAGTTTATTGCATGAAATACAGAACCCTAGCTATGCATTTCTTTAGTTCTTGAGCTATACATGCTAGTTCAGATGTTTTAGTTATTCAGATATACATGCTCCAGTTTTGAATGACACATTATCAGTATATTTCAACATAAACTCTATTTTGAGTAATAAATCTTGAGAAGCTTTTTCTTAGAGACCACTTGAGTTTTAAAATGAGTTTTTGAGAAAGTTAAGATGGGTTTTGAGCAAGAGCTTCTAAAACATGATTAGTATGACAATCAAGTAGGTCATCAATGTATGAACAATATGGTATCTAGATATACCATCAATGTTTATGCGGTATAACTTCCCAAGTCATCAATGATCATAGTATAATATGATTTTCAATTGTTTTCTAAGAAGGAGTTTTTAAGTATGAGTATCTATATGTCAGTATTTTGAGCTATTAAGTAATTCAGTCATAATGTATTCAGTTATACATGCCTCAGTTTATGAATGCATCATTATCAGATTAATTGTTGCATTCTCAGTTTTGCATGTTTAGTTTAGAGCTATCCAGTATTATAGAAATTCAGTCATAATGTGTTAATCACTTAATCTATTGGGAGTAGCATAATACCGAGTTGGACTGGGGTTCAGCGTACCCATATAGTCCAAGAACTACGAGCCACGTAGGTGTAAGTCCCCTATGTGGGCAATATCAGTTAGTGATCACGCCAGTCATGCCTCTATACCTTTGGCTGGGTATATTAGGTCCTCTCGATGGGGAGTATACATCGAACTCCACATTTATCTCATGTGGTTTTATTGTCGGTTATTAGTAAATCCCACAGTTCACTCAGATTCTACTGCATTGACCTCATTTACAGTACAATCAGTATTCAGTTTCAGCATGTTATAAATTTGCTTATTGCATTTAATTAGCTCAGTATTCAGTATCTATATCATGTTCAGATTATGTCATTGCTTATTTGGTTTGTTCAGTTATATGTTATTTCATCTGTATTCTATCCTGCATTATCAAACGTCAGGCAGCATCAGCCAAGGGTTGCACGCATCGGACGTGGCCTGCGCACATCGCTCAGCCGACGTCGGGCGTGGCCTGCCCCCATCGCCCTTGGACTGCACACACGGTCAGCCGACATCGGCCGTGGCCTGGCCGCATC
>JAJOOS010007311.1:0-36394 GCA_029582725.1 Solanum chiquidenum
AATATCTATCTGTACATCCAAACTGGGGTGCTATCTTGTTTTTGCAACATGCTAGGTTTTTTACTAATATTTTTTCCATTTTTATATCTTCTTTATGTTTTTCACATAGTTCTATAAACCATCGTTGTAAAAATTTTATTCTAGCTCCTAGGGTATCTGTTAGTCCTGCTTCATTCCAACTTTTTATTACTTTTGAACTAAAGGGTTCGGGTAATTTCGTAAAATATAGTTTCCTTATTTCTTTACTTTCTTCCGTACAAAGGTAATGTGGAGCTTAAAAATGACTTTGATGATTAAAAGTTGGGATTTTGAAGGTTTTATTTTTAGAAAAGGAATCAAGAACCCAATTCCCACTGAAAAATTTAATGTATTGCTAGTTTGGTAAGAGGGATAAGGGATAGCTAATCCGGGATTAATTTTATGTGTCTATCCCATGTTTGGTTGAGAATTTGAGATGAGATAACATATCCCAAGATTTTAGAGTTATTTTTATTTTACATTGAGGGTGGGATAACTAATCTGGGATAACTTGTTCCCAAACTGGCCTGTATACTCTGAATTTGTCATTTGTTTGTGAGGAGTAAAAATACAATCTTGCAACAACTAAACTAAGGTGTTTTACGTGTGGGGTTGTAGATTTTGATTGCAGTTGCTTATGTAATGTTCATGCACAAATGTCCAGCTTGTTACAAGCAGTGCAAGAAGAAGGAGCATATTATTGAACATATACGAACATCTCATCATTCTGTTCATGATCCTAAGTGTGGTTTGTGTAAAAAACATTGCATATCATTTGAATCATTAAGAGAGAACATTGTTGGTAAGTTGGTGTGCTTAGATAATGAGTGTTCTTTACATGTAAATGATCTCTAAGTTTCTTTTCACTTTAAACATTTACGTCCATTGGCCAAAGTGAATTGTTCAAGCATCTTTGCTGAAAGAGGCTGTATTTTGTGTATGAAAATTTGTAGCAGCGTGGACTATCTCAATGAGCATAAGGAAAAGTGGCATCTTACCACTCCTCAACCCATTGTGAGTTGATGAATTTTCTTTCCTCGATGCATTCACAAGAATCACTTACACTTAGGATACTACGGATGCATGTTTAGTTGCTGGAATGTGTATGTATAATTGTTGCAGGAGACAGTGGAGATGCATCGTTAAAAACTACGAAATGGACAACATAAGAGGCCAGGAAGTAGTAGCCATATATTGTGTAATGGTTGGAGGTGATTGGTCACAAGAACTTTGCGCAATGATATGCCTAGTTGACGAAGATGAGAAGATTATTTTTCAGACTTATGTTCTATCTCCGACTCCTGTGGTTGATTATAGGTATCTGCTGGCAAATAAGCATATCTATTTTACAGTGTAAGCTGATGCTTTTGGTATCACACTTTTTCATACTTCCTCATCATTGTGTGCCAGGTATGAAATTACTGGTATAACAGAAGAAAATATACAAGATGCCATTCCTTTGAATGAAGTCCGAGAGAGAATTCAGCAAATTCTTTACAGCGGAAAGCCAATTTGTAGTGCAGTTATGGGCCATAACCTTGAGAAACACGTGTGTTGCTTGAAGATGTCTTATCATGATCATCTTCTGAGGTAATTTTATTTTCTTTTTCTTTCTAATAAATGAAAATCATTTTCTAGGAAGCTTAAATCATGTACTATGTCCAGATCATTGGCATGGCATGTCCTATGTTCCATTATTTTGGCATAACATGCTTCTTTAAGAATACCTAGTTACCGGTGGAATAGACTCTCACTACTAGAATAGACTCACCAACACGTGTAGAAACACTGAAGGGTTCACTAAGTTGCTCAGGAAGAACATTAAAATTCATCGCAGCATATGGAGTTACAAAAGGTAAACTCGCTCCTGGATCTAGCAAAGCATAACCATCAAAATTAAATACTTCGATCATACCAATGACAACATCTGGCGAATCCTCTTGCTCTTGGCGACTAGTGATGGCATAAAGATGGTTTAATTATCCGCCTTCCCTTGAAGTAGCTCATCTAGATGCAACTCTATCTAGTGGAAAGACTAAAGAAGACTGGGCTCTATTGCCCCTATTACCATTACTCTGTCTGCTCTTAGGACACTCTCTCATAAAATGACCATTCTGTCCACACTTGGATCAACTACTGGAGCCATCACGACACACCCCTGAAGAAACTCCCCATGAAGGCCTCCTCAAACAAAGCCCAGCTCACAATCGGTTACGCGTAAGCACAAGTTGGAAATAGACTTTTATAGAGATACACTCTATCGCACGAAATGAGTATGAAAGTAGTGAAGGAATTCCTAAATGTTGCAGCCTCCTAATTATAGATGTGGCGCGCTTCACACCGATAACTAGGACTCTAAAAATACGGCTTCATAGACTCTCTTGGACTCTTGAACTCTGTTCTCTGATACTAAGTTTGTCACACCCCGAGCCAACACCCTGGGAGGGAGTGGCACTCGAGAACCATTGCTGGCCCCAAGCGAACCCTTTTCCTGGCTTACTTATTCAGCGGAAGACTTTACTCAAGATAAATATACTTTAAAAGAATAAACTGAGCTGCTCAATAAACAACTTAAAATGTAATAATTAACATTCACTGCCAAAGTGGCAACTCAAGTCTCAACTTAACTGAAAAGGGAAAGTAAAGACTCATGAACTAACATCACTAACTCAGTCTATGAAGCCTCTAAACAACTAAGATGGATGTCGGGACAAGACCCACAACATTCTAATGAACTAAAATATGAAAGCAATAAAAAGGATCCTCCGGAAAGCTAGGAGGCTCACCAACTGACTCTGAGTGGTCAACTGGATCAAGGAGGATACTTATCTTGATTACCTGCGTCTTCATCATAAAAAGATGCAGGCCAACTGGCATCAGTACATTGAATGTGTGAGTATGCGAGTTGGAATGTTAAACATAACTTAAGCTTGGAAAGAATGTGAAAGAAACTCTTACTTTGGCTTTACTCAACTCCTGGATAACTTAACTCAATATAAAGCAATAAAACACATGCAATATATATAAAGCTTTTAAAACAGTAGAAAACAACTTAGTTCGTTAAAGAACATGCAATAACAAACTCAAAATTACTCATATAATAAAGTAATATAGTTTTTGTGGGAGTTTCTCTAACCGACAACCACCACTATGAGCCTAAGTGGTGATACATCGTCTTGCCCACACTGCCAGAACTGTCCTATACTTTTCCATCATATAGAACGCTTAACTAAGTGTATCCACTAGTCTATGCTAAAAGCATCTTAAAGAGTCATCTAAAGAGTATGATCCTTTACTACCCATGATGGCTACATGGTTTATGGAGACGTGAGTTATCTGAACTCAAACTCGTCCCCATATCGGTGCTCAATAATACTCCCAAAATATACTTAGCTCATATGTTTGTAAAAATAAAATTATTTCTTTGGTTTGAGATAATTACTCAAAAACTTAGCTTAAAAGATCTCTTAGAAATCTCAGTTTTCTTTCTTGCTGAAATGTGAAAATATTTTAACTCTTGGGAATACTTAGTTCCCGTATAATCTTTGAAGAATGAACTTTACTCTTACTCTTTACTAAAAACTAGCTCAAAAGCTCTTTTGGAAATCAAGGTTTCCTTTCTTCTTTAAATGTGAAAACATTTACTCTTTGGGACTACATAGTCCCGATGTACTCTTTTGAAGAAATGAACTTCAAACTTTACTCTTTACTCAACTCAAAACTCAAGTCATAAACAAAGTTAAAACATTTGTAAAAGACTTTTGAAAAACTTTATGAACTTCTCTTAACTTGACTCTTGACTTCTCTTGACTTGAGTCTTAACTTTTCTTGACTGGACTCTTAACTTTTCTTGAATTGAATTATGGATTCAAGGATTATGATTTGTGATAGGAAAGATCTTATGATGTTTAGGAATGATTTTAGATAGGTAAACATGAGAAATGATCAAGAAAATACTGCCTGGAAACTAGTTCGCGACGGGGAGATGAATTTAAATTTTTGGTCGCTAAAATAACTTTTGATGAAGAACGGTCCGTGACCGCTCCGCGATGCAAAGAGATTTTTCTCAAATATGAGGAGCAGGTCCACGATGCAGCCCCACTGCCCAGATTTTCCCGACTTTTTCCTTCTTTCGTTTTCCAGTCCCAATTCACCTAAACTCGACTATTCTTCTCAATTTTTCTTTAGATTTAGATACCCAGCATATATACCCATGAACCTAACTCAAAAAAACTCTAAAAATTGATGTAAATATCTGAGAAACTTCTCAATTCAGCCCAAGTCAAGAACGAAAAACAATTTCAAGAACACCATTCAAGATTCATTAACTTTCAATTTTCTAGAACGAACTTCGCTGAAATAAATGTGATTGGCGCGAGGGTGAACGAACCCAACACTCTGAAAGACTCACATACCTCATAGGGATCACCCCTTGACGAAATCCACGAGGCTAGCTTCAAGAACTTGACGATTCCTTGCTCCTTCTCCTCTTTTCTCCTCTTCATTTTTCTACTCTCAAAACCCTAACTTGTTTCTCAAAAGCGTTAACTGAATCCAATCATTTTAGACCCCAACTTAATTACCGAAAACGAAATTAATTAATTGGGTAGTGAAAAGACCATAATGTCCTTCTAAAATCCGGATTGAACTTTCCTTATTTGAACAACCCAACTTCCAATGGGCATAACTCACTCATACGAACTCGGAATCGCGCAAACTAAGGGGAGTTGGAAAGATTATTCAAAGATCTTTCCTACCATATCTGGAAACATACTTAACTCATCCTGAGCTAGGAGTTATGTTGCTTTGAAGTTGACCAAAAACTCAAACTTAACTTAACCAATTTTCCAGAATTTTATTATTTCCAAAAATCACTCTTTCTAATTCTAGCTCTTTCTAGTTCTTTCAATTTGCGAGATGTTACAGAATCAATAGGGATTGAGGGAACACTTTAAAGGAACTCAGACGGGCAAAATGATAGAGAAGGGGTGAGGGCAGGCGACCCTGGTGCACTGAGTGGCGCAGGGCCCCAGCCCATGAACTACAGAACCTGATCTCTGGTGCACTGGTTGTGGAGGCGCGCCAGCCACTTCCCAAATTTCCCCGATGAATTTTATATATCTTTTTCTGACTCTAATTCAACTAGAATCAAATGGTTTCTTCCCCACCACTTATATTCAAATACCCAACATAAGTACGCAATAATCTACTCAAAACAACCGTCAAATAACTAACATTCATCTCAAGAATTCATCAAAACCCCAACAATCCAGATTTAGAATGAAATTTCAAGAAACTCCTTAAGAAATCATCAAGAACTCAAATATACTCAATATTTATGGATGGATTCGAATATGTAAATCATGATTGGCGTGTGGGTGAATGAACCCAACACTATGAAAACTTACATACGTCGATTTGGCGAAATCCCTCGACAAATCTCCTGAATCTTAACGAACGCCTTAAACTTTTCTCCTTTTCTCCTCTTCTTGAACTCCTCTCAAAATCCTAAGCGTATTTTGGGATCATGAAATCTGAACCAAATCAGATTTGACCCCAAAAATATTACTAAATTCATTTAAACCTGATGGAATAAGGAAAGGACCAAAATAGCCTTCATTAATTTGGGTAACTTTCCTTTATCAGACAGGCTAACTTCAAACGGGCATATCTCCCTCATCCGAACTCGAAACCCAACAAACTCGGTGGTGTTGGAAAGAGGATTCAATGACCTTCAGTTTTATATCCTATGGGCCACCTAAATCATCATGTACTAAAAGTTATGGCCATTTGAAGTTGACCCAAAACTCATAACTTAAGCTTAACTTGAACAAAACTCAAATTGGCTCTTTCCAAATTAGTTCTTTCTATATTTAGCTCTTTCTAAGGCGGGATGTTACAAGTTAGTGAAGTGTACAACTGTCGATTAGTGCTAATTAGTTAGTTATGTCAATTAGTGCAAATTAGTTAGTTATGTCAATTAGTGCTAATTAGTTAGTTAAATTAACAATAACAACTTGTCAGAGTTAGTTAGTTAGTTAGCAACTAAGTCCCTTCTATATGTACAAAAGCTAGAGTTATTAGATGTGTGTGAGTTTGTATTGATATAGCTTGATAGTACAGCTAAAAATGGATGTGATAATTCTCTTTCTAAAGATTAGCTAATTGTTCATCAGTTTGATCTACGAATTCACTCAATTCTACAAGAAATAACATGGTATCGAAGCTTGGAAGGCATATCTAGGAGTTCTTTTCAGTGGATTTGATGATTACTTTTAGGATTCTGTTCGAAGAAATCTCACATGGTGATCGAGGAGGGACTAAGAGGAACGGGGGTCAGGCTTCAAGGAGAAGGTACCAATAGCAGCGCAGTTGTGATTGATCACAATCATCTGCTATATCTGAGTTCTTCAAATGTACTAGGAGCACTGTCCATAGGGATCCAATTGACAGGAATGAAGAATTATACTTTGTGGAGTCGAGCTATGGAGATCGCTTTACTAGGAAGGAACAAGATAGGATTCATTGATGAATATTTTATGTGAATGTATTTTGAAGGAATTTGAGGAATGTTTGTGATCGATGCATGCAATTGTCATCTTTTGGCTCACATGAAATGTCAGTAAGGAATTTCTTTGTGGAATTTTATACTCAACTAGTGCTCATCAGGTATGGCTTGATCTTAAGGGGTGTTTTGATAAAATAAATGGATCTCGACATTATCAATTGCACAATAACATATTTACTCTTACCAGGGTGTTTCAGTTGTTTCTTCCTATTTTATGAAATTGAAGAATTTGTGGGATGAATACTACTCAATTCTTTCTACACCCAGCTGTGATTGTTCTAAGGATAACGAGTTTGTCGAACAGATGCACTATCAGAAGTTATTTCAATTTCTCATGGATTTAAATGATAGTTATCACATGCTAGGGGTCAAATTCTCATAATGCATAATTTGCCCAAAGTGAACCAAAAGCTTATGTTTTAGTGGTTTAGGATGAGAGCCAGAAAGGGATTGCAGGGGATAATGGAGAAGGGATGGATTCATTAGCATTGTATTCTTCCAGGTCTAATAAGTCTCAGCAGTTCCATCCCAAGCTTACTCAAAATCCAAGGAAGAATTACCATTCTCTTTTCTGTGATTTTTGTAACATGAAGGGCTATTTTTGAGCAAACTGCAACAAGTTGAAAAAATGTGATCATTGTCATGCCATTGGACTTATCGAGGAGGATTGTTTCTTGCTAATTGGTTACCCTGACAATTTTAAAGGAAACAGAAGGGACAATGCAATGCTTGGTGGAGGAGATAAGTACTATCAACAACAAAGGTTGCAGAATCGTGATGTGTAGGAAGGATGTTCTGATATCTAATGTTAAGGAAGGTACACACTACTATAGGAGAGAAGAAATACAATACTCAGACTACTCAAGAGCAGTTGCAGCTAATGCACAGTTACTTACCAAAGTAACTTCACCAAATGATTGATACCTTGAAGAGAAACAAGAGTGTTTTGGATCCTCCAAGCAAAGTCAACATGGCAGGTAATTCCCACCCTTCTTTGAAATGGATAATAGACATAGGGACCACAAACCACATGATAAGAAACTTAAATTATTTACATGACAAGACTAAAGTAGGTGGTGTAGGAAAAGTACAACTTTCTACAGGTGACTCAGCCATAATTTCACACATTGAGAGCCTTCAGCTTAATGACATTGATGTGATCAGTGAAGTCTTATGTATACTAGCATTTAAGTATAAACTTTTGTTTGTGAAAAAATTGACAAAAGAGTTAAACGGTTGTGTTTCATTCATCCACACACAATGTGTTTTTCAGTATCTCTTGTCTGGGAATGTCAAGGTGATTAGTGTAGTAGAGGATGGTCTGTATGTGTTGCAGTGGACAATAAATGGACACAGAAACAACATCTAAACACTGACAACAATTAGGAAAGAAGATGGAGATCCAAAAATTTGGCATCAAAGAATAGGCCATGTTCCTATGGGAGTACTTAGGAAAATAAAAGAGCTACATGTTCATGAAAGCTTTCCTATTGACCAATGTAGTGTGTGTCCTCAACCTAGACAGACAAGAGTCTCTTTTCCTATAAGTAGTACTATGGTAGATGATGTTTTTGATTTAGTACATAACAATGTCTAGGGTCCATACAAGATAGCTGCTCACACTGGAATGAGGGATTTTCTTACCTTGGTTGATGACAAGTCCAGATGGACATGGACCTTCTTGATTGCCTTGAAGTCTGATGTAATTGTTATTCTTAAACAACTTCTAACAATGATAAAAAAACAATTTGGGAAATGTGTAACAGTGTTCAGATCAGATAATGGTGGAGAATTTATGAGTTCTAATTGTCATCATTTGTTTATTTTGCATGGTATTATTCATCAGAGGTCTTTCCCCCACACTCCACAACAAAATGGAAATGTGGAAAGAAAGAACAGACACCTGCTAGAGACAACAAGAGCAATTAAGTTTCAAGGTTGCATTCCAAATATATTTTGGGGAGAATGTATAGAAGTTGCTACTTATTTCATCAATAGGGTGCCTTAAACATACCTAGGAAATCTATCACCCTATGAGTTAATATATAACAGGCAATCTTCTTTGACACATCTCAAAGTCATAGGAGGTTTTGCATTTTCTACAAACTTGAATAAGGATGATAAGTTTGCACCAAAAGCTAGGAATGCTATATTGCTTGGGTATGGTGTTAGTCATAAGTGCTAAAAATTACTGGATATTGAGACAAGGGTCATCATTGTTAGCAGGTATGTTGCTTTCTATGAGAAGGAGTTTCCATTTCAAGGAGCAAGTCTTGGAGACACCATTGACTGAGTGTTCCCTACTATCTCACATGTAGAATATTGTTAGCTATACCATATGTTATTGATGTTGATCATAATTCAAGTCCTATTGATAATTCAAGTCATATTGATAATTCAAGTCCTATTACTAATTATTCATATCCTGATGCAATCAATGAAGTTATTCTTTCCCATGTAGCTGCCACTCAAGATCAAGTTTCATTTATCATCTCACCCCAACTCCCTGATGTTATTAGAAAGCCCAACAGACATGTTAAACCTCCACTATGGCATACTGATTATGTTTTACCATAGAAAAAGTCAGTTGGTGCTTGTCTATATTACATTGTTGATGTGGTAAACTACCAGAGCATTACCCCAACATATAGGAGTTTTTTTACTAAATTGTCCCTGGAAAATGAGTCTTCTTCCTATCATGAAGCTATACAGGATCCCAGATGGATTGAGTCTACGCAGAAAGAGCTTCATGCATTGGAAGATAATCATAATTGGAAGCCTACACAGTCACCTAAAGATAAGAAATTCATAGGATGCAAATGGGTCTATAAAATAAAATACAAGGCTAATAGAGATCGATGTGGATAGATTCATGTACAAGTTGGTAGCCAAGGGTTACAATCAAAATGAGGAATTGGACTATCAGGAGACATTCCCACAAGTTGTGAAGATGGGGACTGTCAGGGTTGTTATTGCATTAGTTGCTGCACATAAGTGGAAAATACATCAGATGGATGTTTTCAATGCCTTTTTTCAAGGAGACTTACATGAAGAAGTATACATAGACTTGCCTCTGGTTTTGTCTATAAAGGTGTGAGGAGGATAGTGTGCAAGCTCACTAATTCATATTATGGTCTTAAGCAGGCCAGCAGGCAACGAAATATCAAGATAACCACAACTTTAGTTGATTCTGGATTTCAACAGAGCCACTATGATTACTCCTTGTTCACAAAACATCAAGGAAAGAGTTAAGTAATGGTGATAGTCTATGTTGATGACCTACTGATCACTAGAAATGATCACAGCCTGATAGTAGACAAAAATAAAACTCTTCAGGACAATTTTAAGATCAATGATTTAGGTGATTTGAGATATTTTTTGGGAATTGAACTTGCAAGGAATGACAGTGGAATCCTTATGCATCAGAGAAAGTATTCTCTTGAACAGATTTAAGATATGGGACTATCCAGCTCCAAGACTGTTGGAGCACCTAATAAACAAAATCAGAAGCTTACAACTGTAGAGTTTGACTTGCACTTTCCTCCAACTGATTAAAATGACAAGTTACTGAGTGATCCTACTGTGTACGAAAAGCTAGTGGGAAGGTTGCATTACTTGACAATAACAAGACTTGATATTGCCTTTGCAACACAACTCCTAATTTAATTCATACATAGCCCCAAAATATCTCACACAGATACATCTATGAGGGTGGTGAGATATGTTAAGAGGGAACCAGGATTGGGGATACTAATGAATGTTGATGTTAATGACCAGTTAATTGCATTTGTGATGCAGACTAGGCATTATATCCAAACAAAAAAAAGTCCATAACAGGTTACATGATTAGTTATGAAAGCTCTCAAATCTCATGGAAATCCAAGAAGCATGATACAATCTCAAGGAGTTTAGTTGAAGCTGAGTACAGAAGCTTAGCTTCAACAGTAGCATAGATAGTGTGGTTCATTGGCCTCTTCAAAGAGCTGGGAGTACAATTGAAGTTTGATGCATCCAGACTTACACCTCAATTAAAAGATTTAAATGGCCGAAATCAATTTATAGAACTCTACGTGAGTTGAGGTCGATCCCACAGAGAATTTCTCTCTGAAAAGATAAAGCTAAAAGCAATCTCTGGTATAGATATTGATATTGACCCGCCTCTACGGGAGGTGGGTGGGGATCAAGAGAAGGAAGGCCGGGCACATCATACTCTTCAGGGATTGTGTCATGTCAATTTTCATAGTGAATTTCTTGCGTATCCACCATGAAAGCGAGAGCATGATTTCACTGTCGCGTTTTACTTAAATGTCGTTATTATTTCCTAAAGAAATAATTACGGAAAGTAAAATGGGTTTAGTTGTGATGTTCTAGTAACTGAAATTTGTAATAAAAATCCAGATTAACAATTAATGGAGTTTTTAGTTCTCAAGTTGTTTCGATGATTAAAAGAAACTAGGATTGTGTTCCCCATAACGTATAACCTAATGTGCTTCTGTAGTTGAGTTTCAGGAAATATATCTCTACAAAATATAGACGAGTTAGATATATCTGATACTTCTCAGTCTAATTAGATAATGTTCATTCAAGTCCTCTCGGTCCCAGAATGCTACTAGTTTTACCCTCGTTTACAATGGTGTTAAAGTTCTTTTCTCTCGAACTCAAACTTTGACTCCATTTCTTCCCATTAATTTAGCTTTTTCCTTACAATTATTTTTCTCTCGAACAAATAATAGATACAGGCTCACTCTAATACGTGTACTCATCAGAATATGTGAATAATGAAAGCTAGATTATAATTTGCAAACATAAATCGCCTATCACTCATTTTACGGAATTACACTTCGATTCACGTCTATATCCCACAATCACAGTTGTGGTATTTAGCCACTCATGATTTCACGTAAAAATTCAGAAATATAAAATGATAACATGTTGAGAAAGTACTTACAAGAATAAGCAAATCAACAAGCTACTTTGATACTTCAAGGACCGGAAATCCAAACTTCGAACTTGATTCAGTGTTAAAATCGAAAACCAAAACCTAAGAATAAAGAAAACTCGTTCGTCATTCCAGGTAAGACAAGATAAAAATAAAAAATGACCTAATTAATTAAATAAAGTTTTTCAAAAAGAGTCCTACTCAAAATAGAACTGAACTATCGGACACCTCACGTATGCTATCACAGTTCGTCAAGGGCTTCACGGTCTGTGAAGACCTTCATGGTCTTCACTTAGAACTCCCCAACTTGGGTCTTCAATGCCTTCACACTAGAAATTACATCACGGACAACACCATGGATCGTTGAAGAGACCACGGTCCGTCTGGGTGTCCGTGGTCTTCACTTAGAACTCCCCAAGTTTGGGTCTTCAATACCATCACACTTGAAGTTGCATCACGGACAACACCACAGATCGTTAAAGAGACAACGGTCCGTCTGGGTGTCCGTGGTCTTCACTTAAAATTTCCCAAGTTTGGGTCTTCAATGCTAGCCTAGTGGAAATTGTACCACGGATGTCATCATGATCCGTCTTGATCTTCACGGCCCGTAAAGGCATCCGTGATCTTCACTTGATTTGTCAGCACTCAGATTTTAGCTTGCATTTTCATCTTTTCTATCTTCTTTCCCTTCCACTTGTTTCACCTGTACAAACACTACCAAACGCATTATATCCATTTAAATACACTCGTTTCTAGTATCAATTATTAGTTTTCAAGCATCAAATGTGCCAAGATTTTGCGGCACATCAAAGGTGCATGTGCTATGTTTAGTGACAGTAAGTCAGCCATACAGATTGTTGCTAATCTAGTCTTCCATGAATGAACCAAGCACATCGACATTGACTGTCATTTCATCAGGGAGAAGGTTCAACTAGGAATGGTTTAGCCTACCTAATTGGAAACCACATAGGAGCCTGCAAATTTACTTACCAAAGGACTTACTTGCATACAACATGAATATTTGCTTACCAAGCTAGGAATGAAGAATGTTTTCCATACACCTAGCTTGAGGGAGGATGTTGAGCAGTTAGTGAAGTGTACAGCTGTCGATTAGTGCAAATTACTTTGGTATGTGGATTAGTGTTAATTAGTTAGTTAAATTAACAGTAACAGCTTGTCAGAGTTAGTTAGTTAGAAAATAAGTCCCTCCTATATGTACATAAGCTAGAGTCATAAGATGTTTGTGAGTTTGTATTGATATAGCTTGAGATTACAGTTAAATCATTCAATGGAAATGATAGTTCTCTTTTGAAAGATAAGCTAATTGTTCATCAGTTTGATCTAAAAATTAACTCAATTCTACAAGAATTTACATAAAATAGCCCTCTTTGTTGCACCTACAATTTCCACCCCTTTAGCTCGTTGATCTACGAGCATGTACAATAGTTCCCATTGCAGCTTCTGTTGACTTCTCTTGTACATAAGAGATGAAAATAAAAGTAAGAATTATCATATCAATTGTTTGCATTGTCTGTATTTGTCTGTCAAGTTGGGTAAATTGACCTCTTGTCATTGTTCTATGCAGAGATACAGCAACATACCAATCCCTGATGAAGATCAACTTTTGAAGCCATTCTCAGAAATATATAATCAAGACTTATCTAGGGCAAGTTACTTTCTCACTCTCATGTTTTCTTTACTTCTAATTTTATCTTCTCTTGTATTTTTGTCTGTCAAGCTTATCCATTATATTTTTCATTGTGCATTGTACTTAAAACTGTTCATTCATTGTTGTTTCCTTGGAGCTTGAATTGGTGGCTGGCTTAGTAGTTATTTGCTTCAACTGTGTTTATTACAGTTGTGTGCTATGTTGACTGAAACTTTTGGCCCAAACAGATATGTTATCCAAGTTGGTTTCCATTATCCTTACAAAGATGCAGTGTCAGCAATACGGTTGTACAAGAGGATGTGCTCACAGGACTACCCAATGGTTAGGGTGTATCAAATTCACCAAGTCAAAGCTTTATCAGTTGCTCTGATCCATGGAAATTTGTGGCACACTAGAGAATGAAAATAGAGGATCTCTTAGCAATATCTAGAGCAATCTATCAGTGTTGGTGTCTTGATTCACATGAATCCAATTATTAAATATACATTCGATCTGATAAAACTTTTAGCTCCAAGTGCGCAGATACTAAAGCAAGAATGTGGCATATACTTAACTAGTCCTGTGAGGCTTCTGCTGTTGAATATACATTTTATGTTTTTACTTGGTAAAAGTTACTTTATCTGCCCTCCATCCTTGGAGGACTCTTCTATTTTGATGCTGAGGGAGAATTGCTTGATTGTGTCATTACAATTTACATGTGTAGCACCAAAATACATATACGATGTTTAGATGATCTTGAACCCCTTATAGTTGTTGAATGTGTTAAACTACAGGAGGATAGCTAATTGAGGGAAAGAGAAGGGCATTAAGTTTCAGCAGTATGCATGATAGGCATTCTTTACCATTTGTGTTGCATATCAGTCTAGTTAATAAAATAAAGATGTTATTAACCTGCTCAAATCTAAACGGATTATGATTTTTGAGCTGATTTTGCCACTTCTAGTTGTAGTTTATAGGTCATAGGTGACACATGTCTTGTATTTTCCAGCCCCTCAATATAGCCGTAGCGAGTTCCTTTTTATATTATTTCCAGGTTAAGCATTGTGTCACCTCTCTTTTGTTACCCGACCAGTTCTCAAGTTCTGTCTTCACTTTTGTTGTCTAAGAATAGAGGCAACTTGAATATCAACTAGAAGGGGCAAACTTTGTACTCTTCAAAAGTAGATTATTTACATGCTTTCTTAGGCTTAAAAATGAGAAGAGAAGTTTAGATCATTGTCATAATGATTGAGTCAGGTCCTAATCTAGGTAACCAGACACTAGGTGAAACAAAAAAAAATGCTTATCTACAATGTTACTTTCGTTTGAGCCTCAATTGTTCTGCATTTCTAACCAGCAGAGTTTCTTCAGTTGTGAAATTCCTAAATCTATTTGGATTCCTCAACCTCTACAACCCCATATCAAATACACAAACCTTCTTGTTTGCGAAACTAGATGCAACCTTGTTGCCTTCCTCGTTCTAACACACATAAAAAATACCTCCATCGTCATTGTAAGTTCTTACAATCTTGGCCTCCTTCAGTGACCATATTATATTCATGCATTTGTCCAATGACCCACTAGCCGATAGTTTACTTCCCTACTTTTGCAAAGAAGGTGAAACGTCGTGGTAATTCAAAAAAATAATCAATTAAATTAAATTTGAAAGAATTCTAAGAAAGAGATTTAAGGATTCGCCACCTAATTTTAGGAAAACTAGGAAATCAATTAATTAACAAAAATAATCTATGAAACAAATAACATCTAGGTAAGGGTTCAAGTGATCTCGAAAGGAAGGTATTAGCACCCTTCAAAATCCACAACTCTGGGTCCCGATTGAATTCATTGTTTACAAATTAAGGAGGAGACAAAATAATAGACAATTAAAAAAAACACGCAATATACACGAAGAATAAAATAAAGCAATTATATGAGAAACAACCTAATGTTTGCCTAATGTTAACAATATATGAAAATATTATTCAAATGACCTTCGAATCGGGAAGCAACCCTCTGTACCTGTAAACACACTTAGTAAAAGTGTTAGTGGTGAATAAATATTAACTAAAATAAATGAAAGAAATAATAACTAAAAATATAAAACCCATCTTACATACTTGAGAGGCCTTAGAAATCCACGGTAATTGCTTCATTGGCTAAATCTAACATAAAACATATATAAACTTAAACTAAATTTTCGTCTCTTAAAATAGAGAGGCCTCGAAAATCGATGGAGAGATTCTTTTAATTGGCCAAATCTAACATACAACATATATACACTTAAACTAAATTTCCATCTCTTAAAATGGAAGGCCTTGAAAACCGACGGAGAGAATTTTTCATTGGCCAAATCTGACATACAATTTATATAAACTTAAACTAAATTTCCGTCTCTTAAAATGGGGAGGCCTCGAAAACCAACGAAGAGATTTTTTCATTGGTTAAATCTAATATGCAACATATATAAACTTAAACTAAATTTCCTTTTCTTAAAATGGGGAGGCCTCGAAAATCCACTGAGAGATTTTTGCATTGGCCAAAAGTATAGCGCTTGCAAATGTTTAAAACTGTATATAACAATATTTAACAAAAATATGTAGATAATGAGCTACGTGAGGTGTTATAATGATGTTGGTACGAAAAATAAAAGAAAATGCTTGTAGGTATAAAGAAAATGTACACATAAATTTGTAAGGAAACTAAAGGATATATAGTAACAATGTAGATATTATTTATAAAGGATAAATATAATAAATAATATATGCACAAGTGCAAACATAATGTATGAAAAAGTAGAAACAATATATAAAATGTAAGGAACTTTTTGGTTAAAAAAGTGTATCCCTCTATAATGAAAAGTGTCCCCATGTTATGTAAACAAATGTGTTTACGAGATATGTAAAAAATATATAATATAATATAATATAAATATTTAAATGGTTTAAAATAAAATATGTGTGTTAAATTGTTACGAAGATGTAAGCAAAATGTATTGAAAAATATATGAATAAATGTATGCAAAAATGTGAAAAGAAATAGACAATATATATATGCAAAACAAGTATATAATCTATCTATATCTATCTATCTATCTATACTATCTTAAAAGCATGAACTCCTAACTTTAATGTTAAAATACTATAATATCCCAAACTTAGGTTGTAACTTTTTCCATGAGTTGTGACTTTTCTGATAGGTTGTAACTTTTTTCAAAGGGTTGTGATTTTTCCATGGAGTTGTGACTTTTTCAAAGAGATGTAACTTTTTCAAAGAGTTGTGATTTTTCCAAAGGGTTGTGACTTCTCGGAAAGGTCATGTTTTTTCAAATAAGACACAAAAAACACTTGTTCATACTACCCTTTGCTGACTATAAATAGAGGGGTTTTCTCTCATTTCTCAACCATAATTTATTTTTAATCTTCTACTCTTCTTCTTCTTGCATTTTAAAAAAATCCGTGTGATTTATTGTCTTTGAGTGAGTTCAAAGTTTAGCGGAATATGAGATACCACTATTCTGATGAAATAAATTATTTTATCATAAGAGGGTATATTCCTTAACCTCCAGTACTTGAGGAAACTAATTCTTATGATATAATAATTATTTTTTTGCTTAGTATATACATTAGTATGTAATGTTCTAATATATGAAGTTAATATGATTACTCTAAATTCATTTGTTTTTGTTAAGAATTTTTTTTGTGATATAGATATATGCTTCTGAATATCTTTTTCAAAAATTATTAAACTTCTCAAGAGTTGACTCACAACAAATGTGAAAATATATGTATCATTTAAAAGTTATCATTAACAAAATAAAATTTATATTCACTAATATGAAATAAACATTTTCATTTTGTCACTTTAGAAATTCATCTATTGCACATTAATTCTTTAGTTATAACATTATAAATTATCTTCGTTATGACTAATTATTGCAAATGTTATTCACACTCTTTTACATTGTTTAGTTATAATATTATGAATTCTCATAGTTATTACAATAATTATTTATATCTTTCATCTTTCCTTATATTAACTTTTGACCAATATTTTTTCATATTATTATAGCCCCTTATATTTATGTGATAACACGGTGTTGTTTTGGACGAATCATGCTTGGTTGGATAAATTAAAAATTGTTTACAAGTATATGAACTATATCTTTGTTGGGCGTAAGATACAGGTGATTATATATATGATTTCACAGATACAATATATTCTTTAATTTTAAGTTTAAGTTTTTTGGTAAAAAAAAAATCATTTCTCAGTTAACTATGGACAGTAAGATAACTATCTTTGATTTATGTACACAAACAATCGAGAAGTCAAATATGAGAGACAACAAAAAGAACATCGTATATTATGTTATAACTTATAAAATAAAAATTAATATACAAAAATAGTTCAAAAAAATAAAATGTAGTTGTTCTCCACATGTTCAGATGACATCTAAACAGATTAAGTGGAATACACGTGCCAAGCACATCCAGTTAGATGACAAGAAAAATACACAACAAATATCATCTATAAGGTAATATTAGAGAGATACGACTAATTACATGATTGAACCTCATCAAATTGAAATAAATATATACATTATTGCATTTAACAAATAAAAAATTTCATTGACCATCTTCATAGGTTCGTGTGAATAAGAGATATATATGACGATCCATATTGAATATTCACAAAAAAATCTGCAAAATTATTTTGTGCAAGATTGTTATTCAAATCTTCGCTTAAATTTTCTGAATGGATAATCACGTGCAACGCACATGTCGAAAAACTAATATATATATATATATATAATGTAAAATGTAAAAAGTAAATAAATAAATCTAAGGACAATATATATTAATAAATATAAAACCAATGTATGAATGAATGTAAAAAACAAGAGATAAATAAATATAAACACGATGTATATAAATAAAAGTAAAGGCAATGTATAAATGCATATAAAACAAATGCATGAGAAATGTAAAGTCAATGCATGAATAAATAAAGGTAAATATATGAAGTGTAAACAAAAATGTATGAATAATTATGCAAAGAGGAAAATGAGATTAGTCTTGCTGGTCTTTTAACGAAAAGAGAACATATGAAAGTATAGAGAGAAGAAAAGAAATGTTTGTGAGGTAGTGTCTAAGTGTGTCTTAAAGATGAGAGACTCATCCTCCTTTTATAATACTATACAACCCACTCATTTGCCCAAAAAATAATAAACTCCCTCTCTTTGTCCCCTTAAAACATATCTTAGTCCTTAGTGTCATGACCCGCCACCTTACCCTTAAAATTTTGCACCGGAAAAGGGGAGGAATAATCTAGAGTTGTGGAGAGGTTAGTGGAAAACTCTAGAATTCCATTGACCTTTCCTTAGAAGACTCTAGAATAACTTAGAATCTTAGAATTCTCTAGACTAGTAGAGAATTCTAGAACATGGACTAAAATGTAAATAAGTAGGGACTTGTAAAGTAAATATTATTTACTCTTAGGCCCCAAGGAAGTAGTATAAATAGAAGGGCCTCACATTTGTAGGGCATCCAAGCTTCAAGCAAGCATCACTCAAGTTGTAAAGCATTCTCCAAGCAATATCAAAGCCTTCTTCCAAAACTTTCCAAGTCTTTCTAAGTCTTTCTTGAATTCTCTTAGCAATCTTAGTTTAAAGGGCTTACTTGAGCTTACAATATCTTGAAAGATTAGTGAGTAAGTTGTCAAGTGTCGCACAGAGCTTTAGCGAGACTCTAAGTCTGTCACAACGTGGTATCAGAGCAAAGGTTTGTACTAAGGGAATGGACAACGAAGGAGACTTTAATGCTACTACCACCACCAACGTCCGACTGGATGGTGGAAAGAAG
Organism: Solanum chiquidenum; assembly: GCA_029582725.1. Lineage (NCBI taxonomy): Eukaryota > Viridiplantae > Streptophyta > Magnoliopsida > Solanales > Solanaceae > Solanum > Solanum chiquidenum. The sequence goes on from JAJOOS010007311.1 coordinate 19,032, forward strand.
AGCTGCAAGGGAAAGCAACACCTTAAGAGTAGCGAGGAAATGTTGCTCGACCCTACACCAAGTGAGGCGCTAACATCTAACGCTCCTTCGACCACCGAAGGAAGTGATGATGACCATGACGAGGAGCCCATTGACGTCACACCTGGAGAGGAGTGGATCTCAAGGGTTGAAATGGTGAGACAGGCCATGGAGATCTTAGACAGGCGCTTGAACAAGGTCAATGACTAGTTCAATACTTTGGATGACTTCACCCTTGAAGAGAACTACCACATCCGCGAGGTGTTGGAGGGCCGCCAGCGCTCCGAGTTTGAGATGAAGGAGGCTATCACTTTCTTGGAGTGTCGGCTCATGGAGGTATTGAGCACGATTGAGACCATGAAGTCCAAGATGAAAGCACTCAAGGAGGGCTAGAATTTGGAGGATTATCATCGTTTGACTGAGATATGGAGATCAAGATAGAGGCTCCCAAACCACTTATGTTCGAATGCGTCCGTGATGCACAAGAGGTGGAGAACTTCTTATGGCATTTGGAGAATAACTTCAAGTGCAACAGGGTGAAGAGTGATGAGAGTAAGATCAACATTGCGGTGTTGTACCTCTCAGAGATGGCCATGCTATGGTGGAGGCGTAAAGAGTTGGAAATAGGGAAGGGACTTTGCTCCATCAACACTTGGGAGCAATTTCGAGTGGAGTTCAAGAAGGCTTTCTTCCCTAACAACGTCATCTATGAGGCGAAGCGCAAGTTTAGTGAGTAAGTTGTACCTCTCAAAGGTCTTTCTTGAGCTTACAAGATCATGAAAGATTAGTGAGTAAGTTGTCAAGTGTCGCACAGAGCTTTAGCGAAAATCTAAGTATGTGACATGAGGTCTTTAGCCAAATGATTTCACATCCTTTAAACCAAATTATAAAGATTTTTTTTACCATAAGTGAAAAACCTCCAACCTATCACCTCAAATGTCAACTTTTTAAAAGCTGCCAAGATCTTGATTTGATTGAATTATTACTCCTTTACCAATTTTGCATCACATGTCTAAAAAAATAATTCACTCCACTACTTTTTGTGGTTAAATAATACTCATATAGAAAATAAATTAAAATTATATAACACAATGGGCTCAGATTGTGGGCTCAAGATCATGGCCAAAAGTCATTGGTTAAAACAATATATTTGTGTATTAATATATGTTCTTAGACTGTGTTCAAAATACTAAAATAAATTAACAAAATATAATCAATGTCATATTAAACAAAAATTCCATTTAAGATAGAACTATGATTTAATCAAATAGTAACAATATTCTCAACATATTCAACCGACTGTGATTAAAAAAATGTGATCAAAATTAACTAAAATTAAAAATACACTAAAAAGAAATCCTAATATTTTGAAAAATAAGAATAACTATTGATAAATTTATATAAAATTACAAATAATATAGTTTGAACTATTTAATGAATAAAAACTTTAAAGGTATGAATTTTGAAAATATTAGGCCAAAATTAGGTGTCAACACCAAGTACTCACCGTTCGGACTAAATGCAATAGAAAATTGGTTCCCTGAATTCAAAATGGAAAAGAAACTACTTAATTAGTAAAAATAAAAAGATTCAACAAGAACGATACATAGATTTGATGATCTAAAGAAAGATACTCATTCTCACTCCACTCTCTCCCCTAATTCCTCCTCACATCCCCCACCCAAATAAAAGGAATAAGTATATAGGTATCGATAGTTCAATTGAGTACGAGTAAACAAACCCCATAATACTTGAGCCTATCATCTGCCGATTAACAAGTGCAATTTTATTAAGAGTGCCTTAATATCTCATGTGTCCGTTCCAAGTAGACATAATGAGTACACATCCATTACATGTGACCGTTCAAGCTGTGAAGAAGACACCCTAGTTCAACATCCCATAACATCACGGTAGAGTCAAATGGAGCACTACACATACATACAATAAAACATAACCAATAAACTCAAAGAACTAAAAGGTTAGGTGCAATATATTAAGTTAGCGCACACCAGAAATCCATTTGCTAGATGGTTAAAGTGAAATTGTATCTCTCTGGATCATTTTTACTCGCAAGGGGATTACACCATTATGGGACAGATCACAATCATTCCAAAATTTGAAACTCAACTCTTGGGGCTTTAAAGTTCGCTGGGGATTTTGAGCCTCGCTACAAACTTCAAGCACCCTGCTACTCTTCTACCTAAAGAATTGGGACGTTGAATTTTTTTTGCCTATAACAATGTAACTACTAACTAGCAGGAACCATCCTTCACTACCCCTAAAATTATTATATGGTACAACTAGAAGCCTAAAGTGCAAACAGAGCATGGACTTGAAAGGATAAATAAAATAGTGTCATAAAAAATGGAATGGTGGGAGTATTTCTCATAAACAGTGAAAACTATGTCTGACAAAATATACAACCTTTATGGATTGGCTATGAAAAATGATCTCAATCATAATCTACGACACTCATGTGAAATATACATATAATCGAGAACCTTGTGCTACCACTATATGTGAAAGAATAATGTAAACATGACTGGTAGCAATAGATATAATACATTGCCAGCACAGACTGTTTATTGGGATTGCTTTTACCAGTGACACTTGGACTCCATTTGATGGTATATATCTCCTAACAAAAACATATTAGTCAGCATCTGATGTCTGATTTGATTAAATGAATCAACAAAGAAAAAGAAAGAACAAAAATAGATAATTTGCGATGTTCTCTAAAATCATGCAAGCAGACATCCTGTTTCATGCTCCATATCTTATCTGTGGTATCATCAGAGCATGAAGCCAACAAGGAACCTGAGGGGTCCCACTTGATAGCATAGATTTCATTCTGTAATGGCAAAGTAAGCAAGGCTTTAAGACTATTCACATCAATGTTCCAATCAAGCATAACATGCTAAGCTTCACCCTTGATGTCCTGAGAACGTTTTAACTGGTTTGTTCTCTCCGACTTTACAAACATGTATCATGTTACCAGCGGAGCTAGTCACGAAAGAATCATTGTTTCACCAAGCAACATCAAGCAACGGACCTGTGTGGGGATGGATAACAATAGTGAGAATATAAGCAAGAAAAAAAAACAAAATATATCATTGCGCAGATATGAGGTAAATATAAAGAATAATTGAGACAGAACAAAGGTAACAGAACACCTGAATGAAAATCAAATTGTTGTTTCAATTCTACAGACTTCACAATCCAAACAACGGTAGTTGTATCAATACTACCTCAGAGGAGATAATAACCTTTCTTTTTCCACTTCAAAGAGATGATTGGCCCTTTATGTTTGTTAAGAGTACTAACCAATTACCTTGGATGAAAAGTCAGTAAGAGAAAACAAGACATGAAAAATGGTGGCAATTTATACTGTAACATCTCGCAAATTGAAATAACTAGGAAGGAGTTAATAATTGGAAATAGTCATTTTTGGAAAGAACGAAAATTTGGAAATTTTGTTAAGTTAGAATAAGTAGAGTTTTGGTCAACTTCAAACGGCCATAACTCCTAGCTCAAAATGAGTCTGATGTACTTCCAGATATGGTAAGAAATCTCTTGGAACAATCTTTCCAACACCGCCGAGTTTGCGCGATTCTGAGTTCGTATGAGTGAGATATTCCCTTTGGAAGTTGAGATGTTTGAATTAGGAAAGTCTAATCCGGATTTTGGAAGGGTTTAGTCTTTACCTTACCAATTGTTTTAATTTGTTTTTAGGAGTTTAATTGGGGAAAATTTAGATTTTAGTCAGTTTAGAAAAGTTTAGTTTCACGCTAGGGCGTTGGAGAAAAGAGAAAAGAGGAGAAAGGAGAAGAGAAATCAAGAATCGTCAAGAACGTTCCAGTTTAGCTTGTGGATTTCGTCAAGGGGTGATTCCTATGAGGTATGTGAGATCACATAGCGATGGGTTATTTCACCCACGTGCCAATCATGACTCAATTCAGCAAAGTTTATTAGATACGAAAGTAAATCCCTTGAATTCTTGATGAAGTTCGTTTGAATCCTTGTGGGTTGTGTTATTGGAGTTTTCTTCAGATTTATTCATGTTTTTAGTCGTATTTTCGAGTAGAATCTGATGTATATTGAAAGTATGAAGGATTCTAAGTGTTTGGGGAAAGAACCAATTGAGTTTAGAGGGTTTAGAGATGAAAAACGAAGAAGGAAAGTCGTCAAACACCTGGGGATAGGGGTGGGGCGTCGCGCCAGCCAGCGCACCCCAAAAGGGTCTGTGAATCTTCACCCTTGGGGGTTCACGCCAGGCAGCGCGCCCCAGACCAGTCCCTGAATGTTGAAGGCTGGCACCCCACGCCTCTCAGTGCGCCAGGGACGACAGTTCTCCCCATTCGTTCCCCATCTTTTCGTACTTGTTCCTTAGCAATGTACCTATGTTTCTTAGTTAATTCCAACACTCTTAGGTACATCTAAAAATCATGAAATCATCCATATATATGAGATCATGAACCTTGAATCTATAATTCAATTCAAGGAAAGTTAAGAGTCAAGTCTAGAAGTTGAGAAGCAAGTCAAGAGACGTTTATAAAAGTTTTCAAAAGTCTTTCAAAAACGTTTTAACTTTGTATTAAGACTTAAGTTTCGAGTTAATCAAAGAGTAAAGAGTTGAGTTCTTTTCTCAAAATGTTATAAGGGAACTAAGTATTCCCAAGAGTTTAAAATGATTTCACATTTGAACAAGAAAGGGAACATCGATTCCAAGAGAGTTTTTAAGCTAAGTTTTGAGTAATTATCTCAAACCAAAGAAAGAAGTTTGTTTTAAAAACATATGAGCTAAGTATATTTTGGCAGTAGTATTGAGCACAGATATGGGGATGCGAGTTCATATTAACCCAAGTCTCTATAAACCATGTAGCCATCATGGGTAGTAAAGGATCATACTTTTTAGATGACTACTTAAGTTGCTTTTTAGCATAGACTAGTGGATCCACTTAGTTAAGGCATTCTATATGACCACAAAGTATAGGATAGTTCTGGCAGCGTGGGCAAGACGATGTATCACCACTTAGCCTCATAATGGTGGTTGTCGGTTAGAGAATCTCCTGCATAAACTATATTACTTTATTATATGAGTAAAGTTGATTTTGTTATTGCATTTTCTTTAACGAACTAAGATGTTTTCCACTGTTTTACAAGCTTTCTATATATTGCATATGCTTTATTGCTTTATATTGAGGTAAGTTATTCAGGAGTTGAGTAAAGCTAAGGTAAGTGTTCCTTTCAGACTCTTTTCAAGCCTATGTTGTGTTTAGAATTCCAACTCGCATACTCGTACATTCAATGTACTGATGTCAGTTGGCCTGCATCTTATTATGATGCAGAAGCAGGTTACAAAGATCATCACCCAACGTCTCGTTGATCCAGTTGAGCACTCAGAGTCAGTTGGTGGCTCCTCCTTACATTTCAGAGGACTCCTTTTGCTTTTCTTTTAGTATTTCATTTTTAGGATGATCGGGGGTCTTGTCCCGACATCCCTCTTTGTTTTAGAGGCTTCATAGACAATTAGTAGTTCAGTTGTCTTTACATTATCATTTCATATGTTAAGACTTGAGTTGTCATTTTGGCCAAGTTGAATGTTGACTTTTAAACATTCTAAGTTATTTTATTAAACAATTGAGTAACTGTATTTGATTATTGTAATAATTCTTAGAGTCTTCCCCTGAGTAAGTAAGTCAGGCCAAGGGTTCTCTTGGGGCCAGCAATGGCTCTCGAGTGCCAGCCACGTTCGAGGTGTAGGCTCGGGACTTGACAAACTTGATATCAGAGCACAGAGTTCAATAGTCCTAGGGAGTCTATGAAGCCATGACTATAGAGTCCTAGTTATCGGTGTGAAGCACGCTAATCTAAAATTAGGAGGCTATAACACTTAGGAAAATTTCTCACTTCTTTCACACTCATTTCGTGCGTTAGAGTTTGATCTCTAAAAAGTTTCCTTCTAATTCGTGCTTGCACATATTTTCACATAATCATGCCTCCACGAAGAGCTGTTAGAGGTCGTCCTGCTAGGAGTAATATTGAGGAGCAAGGGGTACCTAATACACCTAAAGTGCACCCCAAGGAGATGTTACCAATACTGAGATCCATGAGGCTATCCAAAAGTTAAGCCAAGATGTGACTAATCAGGTTGGGCAACAGAGTGGAGCTAGGCAGGAAGTGACTGATACTTCAAGCATCTGAGAGTTCTTGAGGATGAATCCTCTAAGTTTCACAGGTTCAAGCACTACTGAGGATCCAGAGAGTTTTGTTGAGGAACAGAAGAAGGTATTTGAGGTTATGCATGTTATCGATACTGAGCGAGTTGAACTAGCTGCATATCAACTAAAGAATGTTGCTAGGACTTGGTTTAACTAGTGGAAAGAGCGTAGAGTTGAGGATGCACCACCTGCGAGTTGGGCATGTTTTGAGGAGGCCTTCTTGGGGCGTTTCTTCCCCCGAGAACTGAAAGAGGCTAAGGTACGAGAATTTCTTACCCTTAAGCATGATTCCTTGAGTGTTCATGAGTATGGGTTGAAGTTCACCCAACTATCCTGTTATGCTCCGGAGATGGTTGCGGATATGAGGAGTAAAATGAGTCTGTTTGTTACTGGGTTGTCCCGTTTATCAAGCAAGGAGGGAAGGGCAGTGATGCTAATTAGGTAAATGGATATATCAAGGTTGATGGTCAATGTGCAACAGGTTGAAACAGAGAAGCTGAGGGATAGGGAAGAATTCAGAAATAAGAAAGCTAAGATAGGGAATGACTCCGGGCAGCAGAAAAGTAATGTGAACCATTCGTCCTTTCAGCAAAACCAAAAGAGACCTGCACCATCATCTGCTAGTGCACCTGCACCCAGAAACAAAAGTGAGTATAATGGTCAAAATTCCCAACACTTCAGAGCTAGACCTGCACAGTCTTAAGGTAGTGTGGCACAACAGGTAACTGGGCTCCTGTATGTGCTAGGAGTGGTAGAACCCACCAATGTAAGTGTCGTGATGGACAGACAGGTTTTTTCAAGTGTGGACAAGAGGGTCACTTCATGAAAGAGTACCCTAAGAACAAGCAAGGTAGTACAAATCAGGGCAATAGGGCCCAATCTTCATCGGTTGCTTCACCAGACAGGGCTGCACCTAGAGGAGCTACTTCCGGTACTGGTGGAGGAGCAAACTTCCTTTATGCAATCACTAGTAGCCAAGAGCAAAAGAACTCTCCAGATGTTGTAACTAGTATGATCAAAGTCTTTACTATTGATGTTTATGCTTTGCTAGACCCAGGAGCAAGTTTATCTTTTGTAACCCCTTATGTTGCAAATAGTTTTGATGTTCTTCCTGAGAAACTCTGTGAACCCTTTTGTGTTTCTACACCTGTTGGGGAGTCTATTCTAGCTGAGCGAGTATATCGTGATTGTGTTATTTCCATCAATCACAAAGACACCATGGTTGATTTAGTTGAGTTAGACATGGTAGATTTTGATGTCATTCTAGGTATGGACTAGCTTCATGCCTGTTATGCGTCAATAGATTATAGAACTCGAGTTGTCAAGTTCCAAATTCCTAATGAGCCAGTCATAGGGTGGAGTAGTAGTTCAACAGTGCCTAAGGGTCGTTTCATTTCGTACCTTAAGACGAGGAAGTTAGTTTCCAAGAGTTGTGTCTATCACTTAGTCCGAGTTAATGACTTTAGTGTTGAGATACCTCCCACTCAGTTAGTTCCAATAGTAAAAGAGTTTCCAGAAGTCTTTCCATATGATCTACCCGGAGTCCCTCCTGAGAGAGAAATAGAATTCGGCATAGACATTCTTCTTGATACTCGTCCTATCTCTATTCCGCCATATGGAATGGCACCAGTAGAGTTGAAAGAGATTAAAAATCATTTAAAAGATCTCCTAGATAAGGGCTTTATTCGACCAAGTAAGATAGATCTCAGATCAGGCTACCTTTAGTTGAAAGTAAGGGAATGTGATATTCCCAAGACAGCATACAGGACCCGTTATGGTCATTATGAGTTTCTGCTTATGTCGTTTGATTTAACCAATACACCTGAAACATTCATGGACCTTATGAATTGAGTATTCAAACCTTATTTAGATATGTTTGTCATCATCTTCATTGACGACATACTAATCTATTGAAGGAATGAAGAAGATCATGATAGTCATCTCATAATAGTTCTCCAGACTTTAAAAGATAAAGAGTTATATACCAAGTTGTCTAAGTGTGCATTTTGGCTTGAGTCTGTTGCGTTCTTGGGCCACATAGTTTCCGGTAATGGAATTAGAGTTGATACCCAAAAGATAGAGGCAGTACAGAATCAGCCTAGACCCACATCTACAATTGATATTAGGAGTTTCTTGTGTTTGGCTGGATACTATAGAAGGTTCGTAGAGGGGTTCTCATATATTTTATCCCCTTTGACCAAGTTAACTCAGAAGACAATGAAGTTTTAATGGTCTGAAGCTTGTGAGAAAAGCTTTCAAAAATTGAAAAAGAGGCTAACTACTGCCCATTATTGACCCTACCATAAGGTACTCAAGGTTTAGTGGTGTATTGTGATGCATCAAGAGTTGGTTTGGGTTGCGTGTTAATGCAGAATGGCAAGGTTATAGCTTATCCCTCCAGACAGTTGAAAATTCATGAGAAGAATTAACCAACCCATGACTTAGATTTTGTTGTTGTAGTATTTTCTTTGAAGATATTGCGTCATTATTTGTATGGTGTTCATGTTGATGTATTCACTCATCACAAGAGCCTACAGTATGTGTTCACTCAGAAAGAACTTAATCTCAGACAAAGAAGGTGGTTAGAAATACTCAAGGATTATGACTTGAGTATTCTTTATCACCCATATAAGGCTAATGTTGTTGATGATGCTTTAAGCAGGTTTCCTATGGGTAGTACCGCCCATGTTGAGGAAGAAAAGAGAGAGTTAGCTAAATATATGCATAGACTTGCACGCGTAAGAGTCCGACTAATGGATTCCACAGAAGGAGGAGTAGTGGTGATGAATGGGGCTGAATCATCATTAGTGTCAGAAGTAAAAGAGAAGCAAAACCAAGATTCTATTTTGCTTGAATTGAAGGCAAATGTTCATAAGAAAAAAGTATTAGCTTTTGAACAAGGGGGAGATGGTGTATTGAGATATCAAGGTAGATTGTGTGTACCAATGGTGGATGGACTACAAGAAAGGATCATGGAGGAAGCTCATAGCTCCAGGTATTCCATTCATCCGGGTTCCACAAAGATGTATTGTTATTTGAGAGAAGTCTATTGGTGGAGTAGTATGAAGAAGAGAATTGCTGAATTTGTTGCTAAGTGTCTGAATTGCCAACAAGTTAAAGTAGAGCATCAAAGGCCCGGTGGTTTGGCTCAGAATATAGAACTTTCAGAATGGAAGTGGGAGATGATTAATATGGATTTCATCACAGGTTTACCAAGGTCTCGCAGGCAGCATAATTTTATGTGGGTGATTGTCGACAGAATGACAAAATTAGCCCACTTTTTACCGGTAAAGACTACCCATTCAACAAAAGATTCTGCTAAGTTGTATCTTCAAGAGGTGTTAAGACTTCATGGGGTTCCGATCTCCACTATTTCAGACAGAGATGCACAATTTACTGCACAGTTTTGGAAGTCATTCCAAAATGGCTTGGGTTCAAAGGTAAACTTAAGTACCACATTTCATCCTCAGACTAATGGGCAAGCAGAGCGCACTATTCAGACCCTAGAGGATATTATGAGGGCGTGCGTGATCGATTTCAAAGGTAATTGGGATGATCACCTACCTCTCATCGAGTTTGCTTACAATAATAGTTACCACTCTAGCATCCAAATGGCTCCTTATGAAGCTCTTTGTGTAAGAAGATGCAGATCTCCTATTGGATGGTTTGAAGTTGGTGCAGCTGGGTTGATAGGACCAGATTTAGTTCATTAAGCTATGGAGAAGGTGAAATTGATTCAAGAGAGGTTGAAGACAGCGCAAAGTCGTCAGAAATCCTACACTGATGTTAGGAGAAAGGATTTTGAGTTTGAAGTAGATGATTGGGTGTATTTAAAGGTTTCACTCATGAAGGGCGTTATGAGATTTGGTAAGAAGGGGAAACTTAGCCCCCGATATATTGGACCTTATCGAATGGCCAAGAAGATTGACAAAGTAGCTTATGAATTGGAACTACCACAAGAGTTAGCAGCGGTTCATCCGGTATTTCACATCTACATGTTGAAAAAATGCATGGGCGATCCTTCATTGATCATACCAACCAAAGATATTGGGATCAAGCATAGCTTGTCTTATAAAGATATTCCTGTTCAGATTTTAGATCGCCATGTTTGCAAGTTGAGAACAAAAGAGGTAGCATCAGTTAGAGTCCTTTGGAGGAACCAATTTGTTGAGGAAGCTACTTGGGAAGCTGAGGAGGATATGAAGAAGAGATATCCACATCTCTTTGAATCCGGAGAAGTTCCGAATTAAGGTACTAATACTTTTCTTGTCTTTTTATTTGTAAGTTAGCATGTTGTAATTGCATTGCATGATTGGGTGTTTGAGCTAAATATTGCATGTTACATCCTTAGCCTAGTAAGAGTAATCTCCTTCGAGGACGATATTGTAACATCTCACAAATTGAAATAACTAGGAAGGAGTTAATAATTGGAAATAGTTGTTTTTGAAAAGAATGAGAATCTGCAAAATTTTGTTAAGTTAGAATAAGTTGAGTTTTGGTCAACTTCAAACTGTCATAACTCCTAGCTCAGGATGAGTTAGGTGTACTTCCAGATATGGCAGGAAATCTCTTGGAATAATCTTTCCAACGACACTGAGTTTGCACGATTCCAAGTTCATATGAGTGAGATATTCCCTTTGGAAGTTGGCCTGTTTGAATTAGGAAAGTCTAATTCGGATTTTGGAAAGGTATTTTTTTCTTTTCCTTACCACTTGATTTAATTGGGGAAAATTCAGATTTTAGTCAGTTTAGAAAAGTTGAAGTTCACGCTAGGGCTTGGAGAAATGAGAAAAGAGGAGAAAGGAGAAGAGAAATCAAGAATCGTCAAGAACGTTCGAGTTTAGCTTGTGGATTTCATCAAGGGGTGATTCCTATGAGGTAAGTGAGATCACATAGCGATGGGTTTGTTCACCCACGCGCCAATCATGATTCAATTCAGCAAAGTTTATTAGATTTGAAAGTAAATCCTTTGAATTCTTGATGAAGTTCGTTTGAATCCTTGTGGGTTGTGTTGTTGGAATTTTCTTTAGATTGATTCATGTTTTTAGTCGTGTTTTCGAGTAAAATCTGATGTATATTGAAAGTATGAATGATTCTAAGTGTTTGGGGAAAGAACCAATTGAGTTTATAGGGTTTAGAGATGAAAAACGAAGAAGAAATGTCATCAAAAACCTAGGGATAGGGGTGGGGTGTCGCGCCAGACAGAACCCCCCAAAAGGGTCTCTGAATCTTCACCATTGGGACGTCGCGCCAGCCAGCGCGCCCCAGACCAGTCCATGAATGTTGAAGGCTGGCACCCCACGCCTCTCAGTGCGCCAGGGACGACAGTTCTCCCCATTCGTTCCCCATCTTTTCGTACTTGTTCCTTAGCAATGTACCTATGTTTCTTAGTTAATTCCAACACTCTTAGGTACATCTAAAAATCATGAAATCATCCATATATATGAGATCATGAACCTTGAATCTATAATTCAATTCAAGGAAAGTTAAGAGTCAAGTCTAGAAGTTGAGAAGCAAATCAAGAGAAGTTTATAAAAGTTTTCAAAAGTCTTACACAAACGTTTTAACTTTGTTTTAAGACTTAAGTTTCGAGTTAAGCAAAGAGTAAAGAGTTGAGTTCATTTCTCAAAAAGCTATAAGGGAACTAAGTATTCTCAAGAGTTTAGAATGTTTTCACATTTGAACAAGAAAAACAAGAAAGGTAACATTGATTCCAAGAGAGCTTTTAAGCTTAGTTTTGAGTAATTATCTAAAATCAAAGAAATAAGTTTATTTTAAAAACATATGAGCTAAGTATATTTTGGGAGTAGTATTGACCACCGATATGGGGATGCGAGTTCATATTAACTCAAGTCTCCATAAACCATGTAGCCATCATGGGTAGTAAAGGATCATACTTTTTAGATGACTCCTTAAGTTTCTTTTTAGCATATACTAGTGGATCCACTTAGTTAAGGAGTTCTATATGAAGGTAAAGTATAGGACAGTTCTGGCAGCGTGGGAAAGACGTTGTATCACCACTTAGCCTCATAGTGGTGGTTGTCGGTTAGAGAATCTCCCACATAAACTATATTATTTATTATATGAGTAAAGTTGAGTTTGTTATTGCATTTTCTTTAACGAACTAAGATGTTTTCCACTGTTTTACAAGCTTTCTATATATTGCATATGCTTTATTGCTTTATATTGAGTTAAGTTATTCAGGAGTTGAGTAAAGCTAAGGTAAGTGTTCCTTTCAGACTCTTTTCAAGCCTATGTTGTGTTTAGAATTCCAACTCGCATACTCGTACATTCAATGTACTGATGCCAGTTGGCCTGCATCTTATTATGATGCAGAAGCAGGTTACAAGGATCATCACCCAACGTCTCGTTGATCCAGTTGAGCACTCAGAGTCAGTTGGTGGCTCCTCCTTACATTTTGGAGGACTCCTTTTGCTTTTCTTTTAGTATTTCATTTTTAGGATGATCGGGGGTCTTGTCCCGGCATCCGTCTTTGTTTTAGAGGCTTCATAGACAATTAGTAGTTCAGTTGTCTTTACATTATCATTTCATATGTTAAGACTTGAGTTGCCATTTTGGCCAAGTTGAATGTTGACTTTTAAACATTCTAAGTTATTCAATTAAACAATTGAGGAAGTGCATTTGATTATTGTAATAATGCTTAGAGTCTTTCACTGAGTAAGTAAGCCAGACCAATGGTTCGCTTGGGGCCAGCAATGATTCTCGAGTGTCAGCCACGTCCAGGGTGTAGGCTCGGGGAGTGACATATACATTCAATCTTCAAAACATGTTTTTCCTCCATGCTCCTTACCAGTAATTTCCAGATTCGGGTTTGTCCATCATAACCACTTGTGGCAAGAAGTGTACCCTCGATCTGTACAAGAAAAAGTAATTTCAGAAAGTCCACGAGAAAATTATAGATCAACGGAAGTCAGCCCAAAACTAGCACTAGAAAACTCACATTCCAATCAAGTGATGTAACATTTGGAGGCCTCATTTGGATAGTAGAATTACATGGACCATCTACAATAGTCCGAATTCTAGCAGTGAAGTCTCTAGACCTAATGTGATACTACACATGGTTATCTATAAGAAACATGATTCCTTAGACGAGTCTAAAACTACTCTCTACCTTTTAACTAAATAAAAAAACAATAGTATGAATATGAACATCAATTGATTCATAGACGAGAGCAAAAAAGAAAGAATGGTACTAATGTTTACTCTGATGCAAGTAGTGACCCTTCTGGACTCCAAGAATAGACAAAAACCTAGCATGAGTTTAAAAACATGACAGAATTGTAATGTTAATATAGAATGCATAAAACAAAAGGTATGTCGTACCCCATTTTTTCTCAAAACGGGTTTCGCGCACGACCAAACAACTCTTTTAGGTTTGATTTTAAAAGAAGAGTCGCCACCTAACTAATTAAGTAGCGTTAGGTCACCTATCTAACCTAACTAAATCTAATTAATTTTAAAAGTCTGTGAAACCATAGATCGGGTAAGGGTTCAAGTTACCTCGAGGGGAAGGTGATAAGAATCCCTCGAGGTCAACAAATATGGGTCCCGGTCGTATATCATACAATTTGTATGGGGGTTAAACATGCAGCAAATAAGGTCGCTTATTTATTAAGTTAAAGAAATGCTAAGTGATAAAGTAAGGACCAAACTATCAACTTTAATTAAAATGGTTTGAAATAGTCAAATAATCAAATAAGAGAAATTATACTTATTAACATGCTAAAAATAGATTAATTAAATAAACTGTCACGACCCGAGCCTACACCCTGGACGTGGCCGACACTCGAGAACTATTGTTGGTCCCCAAGCGAACCCTCATCCTGGCTGACTACAAGCGGAAGACTAACTCAAGCATACAAAACTTTAAAACTGAATAAAATTTCATGAAAACTAAAATACAAAGCTTAAACTCAAATGAAAAACTCTGAATAAAAATAGAATATTCAACTAGCCAACAATAGGCAACTCAAGTCTTTAATACATTTAATAAAATAAATGAACAGACTTCTGAAACTCTACAGTCTATCTATTAAGCCTCTAAATGACAAAGATGGAAGTCGGGACAATACCCACGACCTCCTAACAACTGATATAACTTAAAGTAAAAGTGGAACCCTCCAGAAGCAAGGAGGCTCACCATAGCTAACTCAAACTCCATGTGGTATAAACAAAGCTCTTGTTGATGAACCTGAGTACTTGTATCTGCATCATGAAATGATGCGGGACAAATGGCTTAGTACGTGGAATGTACGAGCATGTAAGGGGAATTCTAAAGCATAAACATAGGCTTGAACTTGATAAAAAGGAAACATACTTACCTCTTCTGAACTCAACTCAACTCAACTCAACTCAACTTAAGAATAAGATACTAAACTCAAAGATACTCAACTCAAGATACTCAACTCATGATACTCAAGGATAAAGCAACAGTAAAATATGCAATATATATGGAAAGCTTTTAAAACAGTAGATAGAAACTCAATGTATTCAAGAATACAATAATAACTTAGTTTATATATATAAAAATACAATATAACTCTGTGGGAGTTTCTCTAACCGACAATCATCACTATGAGTTATATGATGATTCAACATCTCGCCCACGCTGCCAGAACAGTCCTACATTATGTCGGGGTATAGAACCTATCAACTAAGTGGATCCACTAGTCTATGCTAAAAAGCATTAAGGAATCATCTAAAAAGTATTACCCTTTCTACCCACGTTGTCTACATGGTTTATGGGGGCTGTGAGTTATCTGCTTTCCCCCTATATCGATGCTTAATACTACTCCCAAAATATACTAGATCATATGTTTAAAAACAAAACTTTTTATGTGGTTTGAGATTATTACTCAAAACATTCTCTTAAAAGAGATGAAACTCAAACTGCTCAAAAACTCTTTTGGAAATCTTAGTTTCCTCTCATCTTATATGTGAAAACATTTACTCTTGGGAATACTTAATTCTCATATATCATTTTAAATAAAATGAACTCAACTCTGCTCTTTCTCAAAAATATTTCAAAATCATATTATAATATGATCATTAATGACTCTAGAAGTCATACTGCATAAACATTGATGGTATATCTAGATACCATACTGCTCATACATTGATGGCATACTCGATTGTCATACTAATCATGTTTTAGAAAACTCTTTTCTGAAAACTCATCTTTACTTTCTCAAAACTCAAATGTTGGCTTTAAAAAGCTTTATAAAATTTATAACTCAAATCATAGGGTTCATGAGAAATTATGAACATGAACGAATCAACTCAGTGATATAGCAATAAAGAACCTCAGTACTCAGAACTCAAGACTCAATGCTACTACTTATCTCTAGATTGCTCGACTAATAGGGTTAATGCGGAATTATGGGCATGAACAACTCAACTCAAGGGCTTCATGGGTAACATGTAGTAGTACCATAAGTAGGAATATAATCTCAAAAGAATTAGGAACTCAATACTCAAGACTTAGAACTTGAAGATACTACTCCTCTCAAAGATACTGAAATTATGGAGTTCATGCGCAATTTATGGACATGAACGACTCGACTCTAGGGTCTACATAACAATATAGAAGTCATGTATATGACTCTTCTCATTCTCATACTTAATTCCTCAAAACTCGGTTTAAAACTCAATAATTAGGAATAAAAAATTTAAAAGCACCAGGAACTCAAGAACTCAAATCAACTTATCTCAAGAATAGTCAAATCTATGAGTAAAATCCTAGATTTCTGTTTTACTGATTTGAAAGAAGATGTAGGGCGTGAGGATGAACTAGTCCAATACTATGATAGTCTTACATACCTGGAAGAACAATATTCTTGAAGAATCTTGAAGAAGAACTTGATTAAAAGCCTTGAAACCCTAGCTTGAAGTTAAGCGATCAAGAAAACCGTTCTTGAGATTCTTGAATTAGTTTCTTGAAATCTCTATGGCCAAGAATTATGATTTTCATTAGTGATTCATAATTGTATGGAGGATTTTGAGTTGAAAAGAATGGAATTCTTGGAGAAATCTTACCTTGAAGAAGAATCTTGAAAAAGATTAAAAGAATCTTGAATGGAGTCTTCTGCTTTGATTTTTCCTTAGGGTTTTGCCCTAGAATTTGAGAGAGAAGAGAACGATGGACTAAAAGATTAAAATCTGATTGTTTTGAGCCTTTTATTAGTCAAGAAATTTGTTTAGGGTTTTCTTGGAGGTAAAAAAACATAAACAACAATTTTTAATGTTTTTTCGTCGGCTAATTCGTAACAACACTGTATAGGTTACTAAAATAGTCATAATTGTTTACTCAGAAATTGGATTGACGCGAAATTAGTGGCGTTGGAAAGTAGATTCAAATACCTTTAATTTAATAGGTTATGGCTCACGTAACTCTTTATATTCTAAGAGATATGGTCGTTTGAAGTTGACCAGAGTAGAATCTTACATAAAAACTTAATCGATAAGGAAACTTCAAGAACACTTATCAAGAACACATCAAGAAATTAAATTGCTCAATATTTATGGATAGATTCGCAAAAGAAACTCATGATTGGAGTGTGGGTGAATGAAACGTAACTCTTTATATTCTAAGAGATATGGTCGTTTGAAGTTGACCAGAGTAGAATCTTGCATCAAAACTTAATAAATAAGGAAACTTCAAGAACACTTATCAAGAACACATCAAGAAATTAAATTGCTCAATATTTATGGATAGATTCGCAAAAGAAACTCATGATTGGAGTGTGGGTGAATGAAACGTAACTCTTTATATTCTAAGAGATATGGTCGTTTGAAGTTGACCAGAGTAGAATCTTGCATCAAAACTTAATAAATAAGGAAACTTCAAGAACACTTATCAAGAACACATCAAGAAATTAAATTGCTCAATATTTATGGATAGATTCGCAAAAGAAACTCATGATTGGAGTGTGGGTGAATGAAACGTAACTCTTTATATTCTAAGAGATATGGTCGTTTGAAGTTGACCAGAGTAGAATCTTGCATCAAAACTTAATAAATAAGGAAACTTCAAGAACACTTATCAAGAACACATCAAGAAATTAAATTGCTCAATATTTATGGATAGATTCGCAAAAGAAACTC